>QZLH01000343.1:64740-85072 GCA_003833135.1 Oehlia diaphana | reverse complement strand
ATGTATTACTTTTGTTCTTTGCTTTAAACCTTGATGTGAAATTCGCTAACCTTCAATTTCAGAATGTTCTGACCTTGCTTTATTGAGTGAGTACTGAGTAGCATATTGGGCAATGTAAAATAAAAAAAAAATGTTGTTTCGTTTTATAATCCAATATCTGCGTAACATATACATGGTATAAGAGCGTGGTACCTGATGGTATAAGACGATACATTTGCTCTCAAATAACGTTAGAAAATTTAAAAGATTTGTACGCGACAGAACCCTACAAATTCACCTTATTAATCCAACAGAAAAAATTTTAATAACGGAACAAAAATCCTTTTTATTGATATAAGGTAAGTTGTGTTGTTTGACAAACCAAAAAAAAATTTAAAACCAATCAAAAGCAAATCTCATGATCTCAAGATTTATCCCTCATTTCTTCTTTCAACTGGTCTTGTTTTTACGAGATTTATATAATTTTTTTGATAAAGTAGTTTATATGGGAAGAATGCGAGATAGGAAATAAGTGATATCAATATCGAATTTTTTGAATGTTGTAATCATCAAATTATAATATTATTCTAAAATATCGTTCCCTTTTACATGTACTAATTTTTTTTAAAAAAATACATGATTCATGTGCGCGATATATGATGCCCTACTCACATTTTGATTTCATTTATCTTTTATATCAAGTTGTAGAAGACTTTAATTTTTTAAAACAACAATCATCGGCCCAAAATTTATTGTCTCTTAAAAAAGACTAAATCTTTTCAATAAAAATATGATTCTAACCATAATGTTACAGTGGCTTACATATAAATATCAAAGCGAACGAATTGATCTGATTTGTGATTGTCACACAATTACGTTAAACTAACCGCAAAAATAAAACGATATTATAAATCTAATTATTTGGAAACTAACAATCTTTTATAAACATACCTTTTGGACCGGATAATATTTTTAGCGATCTTTATTGTCCCCGTTAAATTCTTGTGCAGCCTTATTGTAATACTATTACGGTTAATTGGCTTTTTGGAAATTCGATATTTAAAATTTTTATAGTCGAAAATTTTTCGATCATGTAATGATTAATCTCTTTCGTGTTAGTTATACAAATTATACAAAAATATAATAGTAAGAAATGTAAGAAATGTGATTTTAAATAAGTTTAAATTTCTATCATTATATTTTTTTTTGCAAAATCATTATCATTTGATGTCGTAATATTTAATCATTAAATGAAATGAGGTTATCAAATTTGATTTTGTTTTTAAAAAAAGAAATTTTTTTTTCTTTCTCTCTTTTTTTTTTTTTTATTGATATAATTTTTTTTATAAAAAACCAAATAAGGTTAATTTTTTTTTTTTTTTTTTATTTTTTTTTTTTTTTTTTTTTTTTTTTTTTTTTTTTTTTTTTTTTTTTGATTTACACTCTCACACTTCTCTTTAACGTTTTAAAAAAAAAAAATGACTAAAATTATTGATCGAATAAACTGGTTTCTTAATCGTAACTTGCCTTCGAATACTATTTTAACCAAAGATGATATTCCTTGGATCGACGAAAGATTTAGTTCACGTGTTGTTATTTCTATTATGACCATGCAAATGTTTTCTATTATAGCTGTTATGGCGCTTTTCTTTTGGAGAACGAATGAATTATTTTCGGATATATACTTTAATTATTCCATTGCAATTGGTCTCATTTATGCTGGTATATTTATGTTCTTTTTATACAATATAGTATCTTTTTTTTTTGCTAATGAATAATGAATGTAATGAATCTACAAAATTTTCTCTTAGTTCAAATATACTGTTTGTATACTTCACGTGTTTCTGCAATCTTTTGTGTAAAGATTTTAGTACTTAGCTTAATGGCCACTTTCTGCTTGATTTTCTTGGATCCTAAAATGCAAGGTTATATTATCAACAATTATTCGGTTAACGGTTATATTTTGTAAATAATGCACGTATAAATGATGAATTACTTTTCATTTCTTTAGAAACTTTACTAATGAGTCGCAGTAGACTTTTCTTACTTCCACCTTTCAGGTATATTTCATCTTAGATCGTTAATAAGTGAATTTATATCTTTACTTATCAATTGTATAATTGCAGCTATATTTTTGCTGGTCGTAAATTTGGAATCTTGACCGCAATAATCACTTTTATGATCTATATTTTCAGTATATTTTTGTGGTAGGTTTATATTTAATTTAAACAATAGTATTATGATAATCAATCTTACAATTTATTTAAATAGGCAATCCCTTCATACTATCCAAACCACTTTGTTCGATATTTTTCATTTCTTATTGGATCTAATTGTACCTATATTAATACTTGAGCGTGTTCTTGATACTGATTGCAGGGATGAACAATCAGAGGAGGTAATACGGATTAAAGAGACTCAAAATTTCATGACGATTTTAATGTTAATAATATAATTGTTTATATATAGGTTCAAGGTAGATCTGTATTTCTGAGAATCGTTAGCCATGGTGAATATGCTGCGCCTCACGCGTTTACTTAATAATAATAATAATAATTTTTTTTTTCGTCTTAATTATTCAAATTATAAGAGTTGAGAACGCCTATACATGGAATTTTAGCTAGTACTGAAATTCTCCGTGGATCACAATTGACTTCAGCACAACGCTCGCTTATTTCTGCCATTCAAAGTGCCGGAACAAACGTTATTCACATTGCTGATCACATTTTACGTATTTCCAACACGGTGAGTCAAATTCTTGTAAATGTAAAATTTATCAGATATTTATAAATTATTTATTGTGAATTTTAATTTTTATTAATAAACAGAGAGGTTTTGGTAAATATCATTTGTCATTTATATTATAATATGGCGTTTTAAATATCACATTTAGATAATAAAGTTTTGTTTTATGTAGAACAACGATCAGAACAGTTTGATTTATATCATGCATGTGAACAAATTAGTGAAGGTAATTCGAATAATTTTAATTGCGGGGGTTTTTTTTTTAAAAAAAAAATAAACTATATTGTATTCACGAAAATTAGGAATGTCCCCATTTCTTGAAAGTCAAAATTTTGATTTTGATTTTGATTATAAAGTACCATTTTCTCAATCTTTATTAATTGGTGACATTGGACTTCTCAAACAAATTATTATAAACGTAAGTCTTTATTATGCATGATATTAATATGTGTTGTGATATCATCATTTAACAACTAACTATTTTATTCTTATTTTATATAAAGTCGATGAGTAATATGGTACGTTAAACTGTTTAAAGCTCTTCAATTAAAACTACTTATGGGTTAATCGTTTACGGTTAAAATTTTACCAGTTAAATATCGCCCGAGATGGCAAATTAATGTTTACCGTCAAAGCCAAGGATGAAGGTGCAACACCTGAACGAACTGATAAACTTACAAATTTATTTACTGTCGAATTTAATCTTACTGGAATTGGCCAAATCCTAGATAATGTTGAGTCTTACATTAAGGTAAAATTTTCTTTTGCAATAAAGGTAGTGTATGGAAGGTATTCATTAAAAAAATTTATCTTTTATGATCATTATTTTAGAGACCGGATATTACAGAAACTTGTTCCGAACTTTATGATGGAATTAATGGAATTAGGTATATTTAATAATCTTCATTATTTTTTATAATTTGAATTAAATCATTATATATTGTATTATTCATTTTTATAGATTCACTCAGTCACTTGTCGATTTGATTGGTGGCAAATTCGAAATAAAGAAATCACCTGAGGATCCGAATTCTCATGAATCCTCATATACTTTTATTATTACTATTGATTTACAAAAGGCTGAGGAAGAAAATGATCAAATCAGCGTTACGAAACCATTTCCATTGCGTTACGTCACCGAAGTTGGGGTTGATCCAAGAATTTCACTTCGCGTTGGTATTATTCGAACTCATAAAGAAGATTCTTTTACTATGAAAGAGATTGAGTCTATACTCAAAAAAGATTTTGAAATGGAAACAGTTCAAAGTATTTCCATTGAAGAAATTGACAATGAGCAAGTCAATACTATTGTTTTTGATACATCTGAAATTGAAGAACAAGTCATTGAAGAAGTATGTCAAAAAACTAAGAATGCTAATGTCCCAATTATTTTAATCACCAAATTGATGAGGACTAGCCTAGTTAATGAAACGGTATCAAAATCCGGTATTAAAGAAGAAAAGGTTTATTTTATCGTCAAGGTAAGTATTTAATAAAAAATATATTAAAATTATTAATAGTTTATATTTACATGAATGTATTTTTTTTTATGTTAAAATGAATAAGCCTTTTACTCAAGTCAAGCTATGGAATGGATTGATTGCTGTGACAAACAAAATTAAGAAGACTGAATCTGATGAAGTTATTCAGAAAGAATAAAAGTATTAAAGTATCATTATAATATGATGTAGAAACAGTACTTAGCTTTAAATTTATGAGAAGACGCAGAATTTCTAAAAATGGAAAAACTGAAAAAAGTAATCTTAAAATAATTGCTATATAAATCCAAATAATAAAGAAGTATTTTTTTCCTGCAAATAATATACTGTAATACAGAAATTTTTTTTATAACGAATTTTTTAAATATAAATTCGCTATAAAAGAGTATTTTAATTAATATTGGCTATAACGAGTTAGAATTTATATGGAACATAAATAATTAACCCTGTATTTGCTTTTAAGAGAATGTTTCAGCGAATTCGTTGAATAATATTGTTATGATAAACAAGTTACTGTGATAGTACCCCTTACGCATTTGCTTTTATGAGAATATTTCAACGATTTTTTTTTGAATGATATTGCTAATAATAACGAGTAATTTTTTTTCTGTAAATAATTCGCCTTAATTACAATTTCTATTATAACCTAGCTCCGCAGTACACAACAAACAAGCCGCACTGTTAATAACTCTGAGCTTCACCTGCCACAGAGCCGGAACAATGTTATCACTCCGAAGGAAGTGTTGTATAATGATAACGATGGATCTGTTAACATAATGCTCGATACCAAATTATAATTCGTATTTTCCATAGGAGCACTGGAATGTTTCACAGAGTAGTAATAGTGTATCCTTCTTGCTCTCCATTTTACCGTAGAAGTGGCGAAGCGATGTATTGTAAGAAATAACTAACGTTTGATCTATCAAGTTTTAAACCTAATCCAAATATATCTTTTCCGCAGTCAATATGGGAAAGATCCTGACCAAATTTTCAGCTATCACGTGATATTTCTGATTCTGGTATCGACCGCTTATATTCTTCTCCGCAGTCGATATAAACACAAAATGAATTTCATGTGATTTTACCACACGTATGACGTAATCACAGATATATATGTATAAGTGACAAAAATCCTCCTCATCGCTTTCTCGCGTTGGGAAGTTTGTTTTGGACAGGTTTGGGCAGCCTTTAATGTCCAAACCTTGTCCAAAACTTTAAAACCCAACACTGGGCCGGACGAAAGAAATTATTGGACAGTGTAAAAAAGGATCTACAAAAAGTTGTAAATTCAGAAGATATAACTCACGGTTCGACGCAATTAGTTTTTTGAAAATTTGCAATCTATTTTTTTTAGCACTGAGTTGGGTTAGGTCGTTAGGATACTGGCCTGAAATTTTACAAAATAAAAATAATACTGAGTAATATTTTTTTTATCAAATTAGGTAGACCACCAGATTTTAACAGCCGGAAACTCTGGAAACCAAAACATTGATAGCCGTCAAAGAAAACATCATCGAGTATATGATGAAGAACTGGAAAAGGTACAAAAGAATTGCTGTGATTTGTCTCGATGCCTTGCAACAATGGTTAGTAAGATGTTTCATTGAATTTATTTTTTTTTCATTTTTTTTCTTAACATATAGGTCGATGATGATTCCACGTTTAGCTCCAAAATTGGAAATAGTTGTAAACAAAAGAAACGTGGGACTAAATTATACTGGATTATAATGAAGATTCCTTGGGTGTTGCAAAATATAAAAAGATTAATATTACTATATGTTAACTTATCATTATCTAATGATTACCTTACCCGTCAGCATATCTTAAAATTATTACCTTACCTGTCAGCATATCTTAAAGTATTTAATGTGTGTCTAATATTTGAAATGTTTGGTGTTGTCGCGATCATGCAAGTTCTTGAATTTTCGACGAAGGAATCTGTTATTGAAAAGCATTGAAATTGCCTAAAGATGAAAAAAGAATCATAAAAAGTAATCCTGGACATGAGTCATCGATATCGTTAAGACAAAATGATGATGAGATAGATCTGACATTGTCAAAGGTCTTTATTCACAAGGTTATCACTTAATAAATTCTTTTAATATATATCCTTATAGGATCACACTGTACTTTTTTACATTTATTGAATAGCTTTATTGGTTATTTATATAATAAATGAATACTGTTTAAATCATTACAAATACATTAATTTATTAATACAATAAAATTTTGAATAGACTATAAATTAACTCGTGACTGATTTAATAATGTGATTATGAGAGTCTATATAATAAAACACTTATTGTATATAGTCTGTCGTAGAATCCAATCCTTGAAAGATTGATAGAAGTCAGCGGAATTGGTCGATATAAGATCATCATCTTTCTGAAGGAAAACGATTGTGATGTAATCAAGTCAATATTCAATAAAATGAGTGGTTCACTAAATGATCGGCGACACATGATCGATCATTTTTAATGATTTTTTTTTTTTTGGTAAAACGTGTTAAGATGAAGAACTTAAACAATTTAAAAGTAAATAACTACATTCCTTCACATCAAAATTCTAAAATTAAAAATGTGTTTCCTGTTATACCACATCTTTGTTATTCGTCCCAACTACGAAAAAGTTACTCGACCCTCTCCCTTAGTCGATCCTTGACAAGACTAACAGTTAAACTCCTTTATACTGTTGAACACTAAAAATAAATTTACCTCGCCAAAATTATAAATAAAAATTGTAATGGTTATTTTACTGTTAAACTTCATATCGTGGTATTTTATATACATTTTTGTAAATTATATTACTACCTACGATTGCAGCAAAAAACCCACATACGCAAAAACTATCCTAAAAATTATCCTAAAAAAACTTACCCTTGATTAAAACAATAATACTATTCCTTCCCCCTCCTCCTATGTCCTCCGTACATACCCTCTTCATCTTATCATCTTTAGCAAGATGAGTCACCATATTCCTATCGTTAGCGTCAAATTCTTTATGCCGGGTTGCAGAACCCTATTTTAAACAAACTAATTCAATACTGTCAGGCTGAGAAGAAAATGGTACCTTCCAGTAGTGGAATGAACGAGAATGTTAATACATTATTACAAAAGTACAGTAATAACATCAATTATGCGACGCTAGGATACGATGTGGATTATCCGTTTTATTTGATGAGACTTCAATTGTAAATCGTGACGCATATAGTTTTACTCAAGAATGGCCTCAATGGTCAAATCAGGTTTTAACGCATTGTAAATATAGTATAATTTTGTTGTTGGTTTTTTTTTAGATTCTGACTTTATTCTATTATAGTTTACCGTGTTTCCAATTACCAAACCTGCTTCACGATCGTTAGTTCGTGTCCTATCCGAATATTCCTACAGAGATAGGATTGTTAATCGTATTATGGATGTTTCTCTAGACACATGTAATTTTGTTCGTGTTAGGACGTAGGTTTTTCTTGCGATCTCTCATCTCTTGAAAATATTTATTACGTTCTAATATAAGTTACAAAGAGGTGAAGTTGAAAACACAGATTGTAAACGTAAAGATCAGAAAAATTCTGCAAGACCACAAGGGCAACGACGTTCCGTTGGATGGGATCATGACGCTATATTAATTATGAAGGCAAACAATGTTGATTATCAAATAGGATTCTGTGAGGTTGTAGGTAACGCCTGCATATATGACGATCAAGGGGATCGAGAGAAATTTTTAAACTGCAAGTAGAGACACATTCAGGCTACTGCTCTTTTTGATATGCTTGATGTCCCTAAAGAATTCGTACTATTGAAGAAGTTCCAGATATAAAAATTGTATTATATAGAATGAATTAATTTCTGTCCAACGATACTTCACTCACACGTTATACTAATTATAATATCATGACTAATTTCAGAAATTGCCATTGAGGTCAAATGAATATAATCTTACTTCATATATCACTGTCATTGATTTCTTGATCAACACCTTTACCAAATTGAACATTCTCTTCCCTTAGTCCTATAGCCCATCTAAGATTATGTTGGAAATCCTTTCCCCGATTCATATAATGAGAATGAAAGCAAGGATCTTTATAGTGGAATTCGTCTATCACTTAAACACTGGATATAGTGTTAGACCTCATATTCATAACATTCATATATTATTTTACCATTTGGTATTATTGTTTTGAGCAACATGAGTTTTTGTAGATAACATTGTTAATATAAGAGATAACCATAATATAAAAAATTACTCCATGGATGGCGGAATTGATTTGATTGGAGAGCATAGAGGTGTAAAATTCGTTATGCAGTGCAAGAATTTTACAGAAGACAAAGTAAATGCCTCCCTCGTTAGAGATTCTATTGTATGTATATTTATGATTATTTGAAATTAAAATCTTATATGACCTCAACTAAAGTCAATAATTATTCAGGAAGGATTATCAAATTATCCTCCTGATACATCAAAGGTGATATTAAACTTTATTTAATCAATAACATTTATGCCATAAAACCATCGGATTATTAATAATTATTTTTTTCCTATCCGCAATAGATGTGTTAATAACAATAGTGAACACCAAGATCAAGATATGGTTAAAAGGAAGAGCCTACTCAGTAAACAATATTCTCTTTCGGCATTGTACGCCAACATTTAATACTAAGTCATTAGATGATAATAGAGAGGTTATGTTAAACGTGTTTGGACATTTTGGTCACAAATAGTTTTCCCATAGTAGAATAGATGATGCGATTTTTGGGACTGGCTGTCTCGAAAATGCCTGGAGGATATTTGCTTCGCAATATGGACATGTTAGTTCTGGTGTAAGCGGCTAAGATCCATTAATAATACATGATGAGTTCTATGTACTACTACGTTCAAGAATCTTTTCTATTTTCTGTTCATCTCTTTCATTGACCGCCTGATTGTATACATAGTGCAATTAATCCAGATTTGCCATATATTGCAATAATTTTTCTTACGAGTTCGAACAAGCGATCACCACTCCATTCTATATAAGTTTTTTCATCAATACTTACAACTGAAGGAGTCCACTTGTTATTTGCACTATTATAAATAATATGTCTAACCTAAATAAATCCACAACCAAACTTTGATAATTATTTCTTGCCCGCAGTTGTTCACGCTATCTTCTTCCTAGTGACATCGGTCGTCCACTAATATTCTCCTCCGCAGTTGATAGTCAGTGCTTGACTACTTACTACAGTGACCAATCCTTTTTTGGTACCGAATTATGTGCAGTAATGCGAAACGAAAATACTAACATTGAAAAGTTGATTCAACGATCTTTTCGAATGATATTTCTAATAACGAGTAATTTTTTTTTACCGCAAATAATGTACTGTAATAATACGTAATTAAACCTTTAAATATTTGCTTTTTTATGAGAATATTTCAACGATTTATACTGAATTAATTTTGGGTACGTAAGTAATACTTATGAAATGTTTCATTGATAAACCGTTCAAGGTGGTCAAATGTCAAAAGTCTCATATTGTTTATGGGATCGTAAAAATACTGTATCTATATGTCAACATATATAGTTAACATAAATTATTAATTTTTATTCAAATGTCAAAAAAGTCAAATTTTCTACATATCAACATAACGTAAATTATTAATTTTATTCAAATTTCAATAATCACATAAATTTGTCTAAAAGGAAACGAAATTTATTTTTTTTTTAAAAAAAACAATAACTATGACAATTAAAAGTCATATATATATATATCTACATATCAAACAATATTCAAACATAACATAAAGTACATATATAAAAATACAAAAAATACAAAAAAAAAACCATAAACAATATAATAAACAATACATAATTATTATTATTATTTTTTTACGATTGAATAGATAAATTATTAGATTGATTACGATTTTTTCGATTTAAAGAAGATTGTTGACTTAAAGAAGATTGATGACTATAATTATTACCATATTGAATATACGAAACTGAATTTGAAGGTCCTTCACTAAAATCAAATATTTCAATTTCATTATTATTTTGATTATTATTATAATTATAATTGTTGTTATTATTATTTTGATTATTATTATAATTATAATTGTTGTTATTGTTGTTATAATTATTATTATAATTATTATTATCATTATAATTATTATTATAATTATTATTAACAATAATATTGTTGTTATTATTATTATTATTTAAAATAATTTCTTCATTTGATTTTTCTTCATCAAAACTTTTAAAACTTTTAAATTCATTATCTTTATCAACATCATCTTTATCGTCTTTATCATCTTTATCATCATTATTATGATCATCAAAATCTCTAACATCAAGTTCCAAATTTTTTTCTGGTTCAAAAGATAATTTTCTACTTTTTTCTCTTTTATAAGTATTCCACCAATAATATAAGAAATACCAAAATGTTAAAGCAATAAAAAAGAATCCATAACTAATAAGTATAGGAGATAATTTTTGTATCCTTTGATTTTTTGAATAATCATCACATGAAATTGGATTATTAAGTTGAATTTCTTTAGGACATTTATCATTAACAACGAAAGAAAATGTTAAAATAAATAATCCTGCTAAAATAAATATTATTGCTACAAATAATGGTACTTTGTAAAGTTTATCATTATTATTATTTGTATTTAATGAACTTTCATCATAATTTCTTTTGTTTTTACTATTTCTTCTTCGAATTAACTGAGAGAATTAAAGTTTGATGTATTATGTTAATTAAAAAAGTTAATTATGATTAATAACTGTAATAACGGTAATACATACCAATAAACCTATACCAGTAGCGAAATAAAAGATCCAATAACTATACATTGAAAAAGTTGAAAATAAAGTAAAACTTGTTAAAGTAAAACTACTACCAACAAAGAATATAATTAATGTACACCAAACAAATTGAGCCAATAAAGCATTAATAGGAGTATTAAAATGATAATTCCAACTTCTTAATTCATAAGAATAAACAGGAAAAAAATTAGATTTTGCAGCAGCAACAATAACTCTTGAACCACTCCAAACATTAGCTGCTGCAGTACCCATTACAGATAATACAATTAAACCTGTAAAAATTCTTGCAACAGTATTATTAGAAGTTTCAATTGATTCCCCAAATAATATATTAAAAAATGTTGCTGCTATAGTTTCATTTATCTTACTCTTTTCTATATAATCTTCTGGTACAACTGAAATAAATGCTACATTTACAAGAAGGTCTGGATTAAAATTGAGGTGGATTAAGGTTTTGGGTTAAATCGATAAAATGGGTTAAATCGATAAAACGAGTTAAATTGATAAATGTGTTAAATCAAGAATGGGTTAAATCGATAAATTGAGAATGTGAAATCAAAATTGTGTTAAATTGATAAATCGTTGAATCGATATCGAGAATCGGATTAAATCGAGAATTAGAAAATTAAAAATTAATAATTTGTTATAAACTTGTTATAAACTTGTTAAAAACATATTATAACTTATTACATACAAACAACTATAACAATTCCAACACTGATACTGTTACTAAAAATGAGTTTCTTCTCCGTCTTTCTAAATTCATCAAGAGAATCTATTATTTAAATATAATAAATTTGATTAATACATTAATAACATATAACGAATTAAAAATTATGAATTATTTCTATTAAAAATCACTTACAATTTAAACTATTCCATCCATTATAACTAAACATAATCTAAAATAAAATCTTTTTTTAAGTTAAACAAGTTAAACGTAAAAAAATCATAATATCATCATTATTTACCAATAAAATTGAAGTAGAATAATCTTTAATATCGGTAGTTCCAGTTATTGGAGTTTGCCAATTTGCTTTACTTTCAGGCCAATTTGAAATCAATTTAACAATTCCAGCTAATGCAATAATTGAATAAGTAGTTAATTTTATGACAGCAAGAGTTTGATTTATATAATTTGCCCATTTATTACTGAGCATATGATATAAAGTTATAATAAATAATAAAGCAACAGCCATTAATTTTATAGACCTAAGAAAGAGACGAAAATTATGAATTAAATCTATTAAACCTATTAAATCTATTTAATAGTAAAATTAAATTATAATTACCAAAATGGAGAAAAAGGAAGATTCCAACCACTAGTATCTTGCTCTATTATATCATTATCATAACGATAACCTTTAATAGTAAACCAAAAATATTGAGCAGCAGATTGTAAAACTGCACTTGTAAGACCAGGTCGAATTGCACTATAAAAAAGAAAAATATATAATCAGATTATAATAATCAAACAAATATTATATAAATTTATACTTACAAAATAAACATAAAACTAAAAAGATAACTCATCATATTTTTTGGAGTTGGATAAGCAGTTTGTAAATATTTCGTTTCACCACCACTTATTTTATGAATAACACCAAGTTCAACATAAGATAAAGAACCAGACATGCTAACAATACCACCAATTATCCATAATAATATTACGATCCCAGGAGATTTTACAGCTTTCCAAATAATACCGGGAGAAGTGACGATCCCCGAACCGATTACATTATTTACATTCATACCAATACCATAAACTACACCTAAAAGTTCATTCTGACCGTTCAGTTGATCATCTATCAATGATAATTTTGAAGGAGATGATAATGATGGTTCTATCACTTGATTCGTTTCCCTCTCCATTTGAGCCATATTTTCTTGTGTAGGTATAGACATTTTTTCGTTTCGTTTAAAAAATTCTTATAATAAACATAAAAAGAAATTTCGTTGAAATAAGAAGCTTTTTTTTTTCTAAGAGAAAAAAAGAAACGATTTTTTTTTTAAAAAAAAAAAAATAAAATACAACAAATAAACAACAAATATATATATATATACATATATATTAGGGCTATCATTACGGCATCAATAATGTATATATTTTATTGTTAAAAATCTCTAGTAACGTATGACTTGACTTTTACAAAAAAAAATGTAAAACATTTAAGTAAACAAATCAAATGAAATTAACAAATTTAAATATTCATTGTTTTTTTTTTTTTTACGTTTTCCCCTTTCAAAATTAGGTAAAAAGGGTTAAACAAAAAATTTTTATATGTACATTTACGGGAGTAAAAAACATTTGATAAATTGATTTAATAGGTAATTGAATCCTTTTACATATTTAACCTTAATAATCTAAATATCTTTACACAATGAAAAAATTGTACGACAAATACGAACAATATATCAATTTTTTTTAATCTAATCTTTTAAATTAACTATTTACTTTTTTTTTTACTTTTTATTTCTTTGATTTTTTTTTGGTTTTGGATTTTTTTTTATTTTTATTTTAAATATTGTTAAAAAAAAAAGTTTGATATTGTTTTTAAAAAAAGAAATTTTTTTTTCTTTCTCTCTTTTTTTTTTTTATATTGATATAATTTTCTCTATAAAAAACCAAATAAGGTTAATTATTTATTTATTTGCTATTCTTAATATTGTTGGCTTACTTTGTACTTTAAATACTTGATTAAATGTGTTAAATTCAAATATTATGTATATATATTTTTAATAATGCAGGGTTTTTCAATCGAATCAAATCTTTTCCGATATCAATATCCGAATTTCGAAATTACCATTTTTGGTACACAATAAAATTAATTTAATTAAAGTAATGAAATGTGAAACTTGAAAAAAAAAAAAAAAATATTGGGTTTAAAATATTTTTATTTCGGACTTTCGTTTCCAATAAGTAAATTACCATTAACCGCTGACTAAACAAATGTAAAATAAATTTCAACAAACAAACAATTCCCTGATCGACGACAATCCCATGATTATCATCCAGTAAAGCGTAAATATGTAAACCTATACATTAGACTCCCGTCGTTTGTCTAAATTTTAAAAATAAAATAAATGATTACCTATAAATTTAAATTTACTTTATAATAATAATAATACTTTATCGAGGGTAACTACTAGAGTCAACAGAGTTAAATAGAGCTTAGTAGAGTTAAATAGAGCTAGCAGAGTTGAATAGAGCTTAGCAGAGTTAAACAGAGTTAAAGAGAGTTTCATAACATTGTAAAAATTTGTTGTAAAAATGTAGAAAAATGAAAGTGAAATATTGAAAAAAATAAATAAATAAAATCCTTATCAAATCTTGACCAGATCAATTTGACCACATCATTTTAAAATTTTAAAACGAACACAAAGATCTATAGTAATAATACAATTACTAACTTGAGATCGAGGTGTCAACTCTTATTAAGGAAAAGGACAATCATATTTCCACACGGTACACAAAATAAACAACAATAATTTCAATTGTACGACTGTTCACTCATTTAAAAATGAAAACTAAATCATTAAATGAATTTTCATGAAAAGGTTAGGTTATTAGGTCATTAAATACTTGGTATAACGAACCTATATAATGCGTTTATATCTTTAGCATTTACGCATTTTATGATTTTTCTAATAATTAAAAATTTCCAATTACTCTAAATATAATTCATAGGAATTGCGTTACGTTTAAAATTAACGTGTGATAAACAAAATATAAATTAAAAGTTATTCAGTGAAAACTAATACATTTCGGGAATCATTTTTGCAGATTAATTATCCCTTAAATGGCTTTTGAGCTAAACTATCCGGCATTTATTTTTTTTAAAAATGTTATACTGTAGAATAAATTTCTTGAATGATAAATTTGCGTCATCATATAGTTTCAAAATGTTATACAAATTAGTGATATTGCCTAGAAAGTAACTAGCCAAATTTGTATTACAGCTGAAAACCAATTGCTTAAAACTGGGGGAATCAAAAATTTTTATATTGTATGATTAGTTTTCTTTAGCGACGCTGGATGCCTTTAAAAATGCTATATTTTTCAATTACAAGAAGTGTACCAATCACAAAGTTAACAATTTTTATTAAAATATTATTTATATGCTGGTAAAAAACTTATATTGAGCGGTATATCATGGTGGATACTTTTGGAATGTCAATTTCTTCTAAACTACCTTTTACTAATTTCATAAGTTTATATCTGTTATATCTATTGCTCTTGTCTAAATTTCCTGCTAATTAATTTGTAAAAATAGTTCCCGAAATGTATTACTGGTTTGGAGACGAATTATTGAAGTCAATCGAAATTTAAATTCAGACATGCGAAATTTTAAATTAAAACACTGTGCCGTATATTGCATATATTGCGTAATATTACGTACTGTATATTTGCGGGTATATTTGCGGATAAAACAGTACAAAGTACCCCTGTGTACAAGTTAAATACCCAAATACCCCTTAAATTTCATTCTTTGACGATCTTTACTGTATAATCGAGAACCGTTACAATGGCAACGATACTCAAATACCCCGATCATAAATCACGTAATAAGGGGTACATGCTGAAATTTTGCAGTTAAGATACACGAAGGTACTATACTCCGCGTTCTACGGAAATTTCAATACTAACTGAATTTGAATTATTCAATAATTTCAATTTCTTAGGCGACACAAAGTAATAAAATTTGATTTGGTTTTCATATCCCGGACGAGTCAGTGAGAAATTCTTTAAAAAAATTTTATGTAAAATTCATATAAAATTTGTGAAATTTTTTTAAAGAGTCCTAAACTTATACTGTATGTAAAATTCATATATAAAATTAGAACTCTTTAAATAAAAAAAATTCATATGAATTTTTACAAACATGAATTATATATATAAGATTAGGACTCTTTAAAAAAAATTTCACATGATTATTCAATTTCATATAAATTTTTACATATAAAATCAGAATTCTTTACAAAAAATTTCATATAAATTTTTACATGTAAAATTAGAATTCTCTTTAGAAAATTTCATATGGATTTTACATAACTCTTTAAAAAAAAATTTTATATGAAATTTACATATAAAATTTAGACCTCTTTAAAAATTTATATGAATTCTTAACATATAAAATTTAGAACTCTTTAAAATTTATATATATAAAATTTTTTGGGCCATTTTACGTTATGAAAAACCAAAAAATTTTGTATGGCCTTATTTGAATTTAAATTAATTTTTTTTTTTTAAAAAAAACATTTTAAATTTTTAAATTTTTAAATTTTCGAATTTAAAAAATTTCAGAATTTCAGAATTTCAGAATTTCAGAATTTCAGATTAGATAGACAATAATCTGAATTTTAAATTCGGAGATAGAGCAAAAATTACCTTAAATTCTTAAATTCTTAAAAATTTCTTTGATTTTTTGCAGATTATTTACCCTTAGATTTTTCGGATTTAGGATTTAAGAATTATAAATTATACAGTGTATCCATCCTACTTGGATAACCAAATTATATATGGGATATATAAAATAATAAATAATTAGCATAAAAGTTATAAATATTATAAGCAAAACATCATACAAAAACATCAAATTAATATAATAAAATGAAATTACCTTTTTTGTATTATAGATAAATTTGTTCCAAAAGTTGAAATAGTTGAAATAGAAATAGTTGAAATAGTCGAAATAGATGAAATAGTTGAAAGTTGAAATAGATGAAATAAATGAAATAGTTGAAAGTTGAAATAGATGAAATAAATGAAATAGTTGAAATAGATGAAATAAATGAAATAGTTGAAATAGTTGAAATAGATGAAATAGATGAAATAAATGAAATAGTTGAAATAGTTGAAATAGATGAAATAGTTGAAATAATTGAAATAGTCGAAAAGTTGAAAATTGAAATAGTTGAAAAAGTTGAAATAGTTGAAATAGTTGAAAAAGTTGAAATAGTTGAAAAAGTTGAAATAGTCGAAATAGATGAAATAGATGAAATAGTTGAAATAGATGAAATAGATGAAATAGTTGAAAGAGTCGAAATAGTCGAAATAGTCGAAATAGTCGAAATAATCGAAAAATTCAAATATTTATTAACCGATTTTTAACCTAATGTAAAGAGATCGCATCAAAAAAAAACTTTCGTGAAAAAAAAATAAATAAAATCGATCAAAAGATCTTTTTTTTTTAATGATTACTTTTTTTTCTTTCCTTTTTTTTTAAAAAAAAAAAAAAATTAAAGATTATTACAATAAAAAAACAATAATAAGAATAAAATACATAAAAAAAGAAAAACAATAATCTATTTACTATTATACATTAAATAATTAAAATAATTATATAACACTGATTAACTTTTTTGGCGTACCCTAATATAAAACAACCCATAAAACATCCATATAATATTATAAAAATACCTATGTAATAAAATCTTCCATATATATAAATTCTGATACCCCAGGTAAATTGATTTAAAACCGGGGTATTTTTTTTAGCAGTACTAATAGTGTTAATGTGCTATACGGTAATCTCTACTTTATCATTATCTTCTTCAGCTGCTATTCTAATAATTCTTTTAGCTTTCTTTGTTTCCCACCAAACATATAATATATACCAAAATACTGTTGCTAATAAAAGGAAACCATAACTAATTAATATAGGTGATAATTGTTGAAGTCTACATTGTTTTGAATCAAGTCCTGGACATTGATCATTTACCACAAAAGAAAATGTTAATATAAAAAATCCTGATAATACAAATATTCCAATTGCAATTAATGGTGCTTTATAAAATTTTTCTTCATCTGCTGATAATCTAGGTGGATTTTCTTCATTTCCATAAATATGTAATTCTCTATGTAATTTCTTTCTATTCCTATATCGAATTACCTATAAAAATTAATTAACATTGTTTAGTACATTTTTTTAAT
The DNA here is from genome assembly GCA_003833135.1 of Oehlia diaphana. Classification (NCBI taxonomy): domain Eukaryota; kingdom Fungi; phylum Glomeromycota; class Glomeromycetes; order Glomerales; family Glomeraceae; genus Oehlia; species Oehlia diaphana. The sequence goes on along the minus strand of QZLH01000343.1, from coordinate 67,110 downwards.
AATAAAAATTTTTTTTAAAATCATTTTAAAAAAAAATGTTATCCTACATACCAATAATCCAACACCAGTAGCGAAATAAAAAATCCAATAACTATACATTGAAAATGCTGAAAATAACATAAAACCTGTAACAGTAAAACTACCACCAACAAAAAATATAATTAATGAACACCAAATAAATTGTGCAAATAAAGCATTAATTGGTGTATCAAAATGTTTATTCCAAGTTCTTAATTCATAAGAATATACAGGAAAAAAATTTGATCCTGCAGCAGCAACAACAACTCTTGAACCACTAAAAAAATTAATAAAATTTTTATTATTATAACATTATTATTTATAACTTATTATAACTTGAGAGATATTAATTCATTATAATTCATCATAATTGACTGTAAAAATTACCTCCATACTGTTGATGCAGCTGTACCAACTACGGAAAGTACAACTAGAGCGGTGAAAATTCTAACCATTACTTCAGATCCACCAAATAATTGACGAAAGAATGTTGCAGCTATTGTTTCATCAGTGTCAGTTGTGTTTATGGATTCTTCTGGTACAACTGAAATAAATGATATATTTACAAGAAGATCTGTACAACGACAAACGTAAAAATGTTAATATCATGTATATAAATTAATTACTAAAATCATTGATTATACATACACACTAATGTAATAATTCCAACACTAATACTATTACTGTATATGAGCTTCTTTTCCGGTTTACGAAATTCATCAAGAGAATCTATAAAAAAATCAAATAATTCGTTATTCAAAGAAACTAAGAAACTTTTAATTTTAATCTTGTGCGACTTACAATTCAAACTATTCCATCCATCATAACTAAACATAATCTATAAAAAAAAAAAAATATTTAAGTAAAAATTCTTTAATGAAAAAAACCTATAACTTATACACAAGTTATAGTGTATATATATTACCAATAGTATAGAGGAAGAATAGGCTGTAAGATCAGTATTTCCACTTATTGATTGTTGCCAATTTATTCGACTTGTTGACCAATTTCCAAGTAATCGACAAATTCCTGCAAATGCTATTATTGTATATGTGACCAACTTAATGGCCGCTAATGATTGATTTATATAATTTGCACATCTATTACTTAGCATATGATATAAAGTAATAACCAATAAAATTAAAACCGCTATTATTTTTATATACCTGAAAAAAAAAAAAATATAGATTATTTATATTTATGTATTTTATTTATCTGTACATTGTTAAATTTTAAAAAAATCATTTTATTTAATAACAATTACCAAAATGGAGAAAAAGGAAGGTGCCAACCATCCTTATCTGGTTGAAACGATACATCATAACGAGTACCATTAACAGTATACCATAAATACTGAGCCGCAGATTGTAAGACAGCACTCAAAATACCTGGTCGAATTGCGCTAAAAAAAAAGGTACTTTATTAATATAACGCAAAATCAAAAGTTAATGACAAGGATTTCATACTTACAAAATATACATAAAACTAAAGAGATAACTAATCATAAGTTTTGGATTTGGAAAAGCAGTTTGTAAATATTTTGTTTCACCACCACTTATCCTATGTATAACTCCAAGTTCAACATAGGTTAATGAACCTGCCATACTAACTAATCCACCAATTAGCCATAATAATAATACGATCCCAGGAGATTTTACCATCTTCCAAATAATTCCTGGGGAAGTGACAATTCCTGACCCAATTACGTTATTTATGTTTACACCAATACCATAAAAAACACCAAAGATTTTATTCCTTCCTGGGTCAGCATTATCAGAAGTTTGTGATGGTTGAATTTCCTCATCATTTTGAGGCATATTTGATAATGTGATTTCATCTTTATCACTTTCTATTGACATTTCGTTTTCATAAAAAAAAATAAAAAATATTTTTTTTTTGTTTCTGTATTATTAATTACAGTATTTAAATTTAATCCGTTTATATAAATTTATCCGTTTATATATAATTGTATGATAAACTGAAATATTTTTTTTTTTTTATTATAATGCACTCGTATTTAAAAAAGGAAATTTTAAATTCGAAATTTTTAGGTTACATCCGTAAAAGAATGCTTTTTTTGTTGAAAATCTTTGACAATCGGTAATAATCGATTTTGATTCCAAAAATTTTTTTCTAAAAAAGAATCAAATGAATAACAATGATTTATTATAAAAGTTAAATAAATTACACATGCAACACAATTTGGCGTGAAAATCCTTTTCGTTACAATCATTAACAAAGTTTGACCGAATTGCGTAGTTTCATTATTTATGCTGTGCTATTACTTGTTCTATAAATTAATCCTTATTATTTTTTTTTTTTTTTTTTTTTTTTTGTCAAAAAAAAAAAAAA
>QZLH01000343.1:19840-64269 GCA_003833135.1 Oehlia diaphana | reverse complement strand
CCATTTTTTTATATTTACTAATTATTCATTTTTTTTTTTTTTTGGTTTTTTTTAAATTTTTTTGGTTGTAAAACTGATAAGTAAAAAAAAAACTTTTTTTTTTTTTTTTTTTTTTTTTTTTTTTTTTTGGCTAAAATAAAATAAAAATATATATATACATTATATATCTAACAGATTTACTATACCTTTTTAAATCTAGTGTTTAAAATCACGTTATCATTGTTTTATAGGAATCAATTACTTTTAAAGATCCATTTTTAAAATTTTTAGGTTCATTTAAAAGTACCATAATTAGATTTTTTGATCATAAATTTATAAATTTATATAATTGAATATAAAAATAGGGGAGAAATTCATTTCTATTTAACAAAGAAAAAAAATGTTTCTTTTTTAATATAAATAATCCTGCAATATGTAAAAATATTATATTTTGAGAAAAGGGAGAGAAAAAAAAAAACTAATCCTAATTAAACTGAATTTAATTTTGAATTTATTCCTTTTATTTGGAACATAATGAAAGAAAAAAAAAAAAAATAAAAATTTTTTCTTTTTTCTTTTTTCTTTATCCTTTTTAAAGATGCAAGATTGTGTTTTTTTTAATGCAAGATTATGTTTCTTTTTCAAAAAAATATGTAATAAATATTATATAAATTCATCAAAAATAATTGTAAATTATTATTATAGTAATTTTTATTGTAAGTTACAATTTAGATAATTTATTGTAATATAAAATTAAATAATTCAGATATTTTATTTAAATTTGATAATATACAGTTTAAATAAATTAGATAATATATAGTTTAAATAAATTTATTATAAGATACAATTTAGATAAAATTTTATTGTAATAGACAAATTAATATAACAATTTTAAATATTTTTAAATATTTTTAAATATTTTTTATAACCTTTCAATTCTTAATAAAGATATTGTTATTGAAAATCATTTTTTTAACTTTAGTTTATCTTTCTTTCGATCAAAAAAATTTTTTAGTTTCTATCTGTTGTTACACTTTTTTTTTTTGCAAGTAATCGAATAAATTTATTTATTATGATATAATATTGTAACAAACAATAATGCAATTACCAATTATAAACCTAAAAAAAAAATAATATCTTAGATCAAAAAAGTTATTTAAAATAACCAAAATGGAAAAAAGACCCCTTTTGATTCCTTCATCGTATCAAAAAAAATTCTAACAAACAAATCATAAAATTTAAGGAAATCTTGTCATGAAATCTTTACAAAGTTTCATCGTATAATTAAATCTTCGGAGGTTTATACCCGATTATTTATCTCTTATGTCATTTACGTAAAAAAGTGTTATCACTGATATGATATGAAAAGATACGTTTTGATATGTTATCAGCAACTCCGATATTTCATCCATGGTATATTTTGGTGGTATTGTATTATTGTATCACTGTTATAATAAATATATCGAATAAGTACCCATTATACACAATATTTGTGACATGGAACTTGTTATAAATTTAAAAATATTTTATCATAATTACCGTAATTTCTTATGATTCTCTAACGTTATAATCAATAAAATCAATACCTTTTTATTACTATTACTAAATCAAGTTAACTCATCGACGTCATTTGTGATCATTTTTGAGGTACAAAAAATAATAATTAATGCATGCATAAAACTTAAACATATCAAGAAACTTTATCTATCTATCTTTCGTTAATATTGTAATATTGTAATATTCGTAATATTCGTCACAAATTATGCTAGTCGCAAAGAAAATCTATAGATTTGTATAATTTTACTTTAATAACCGGCGAAATTTATATATTTTTGTTTGTTTGTTTGTTTGTTTTTACAAATAAAGATAAAGCGAAATATGGTCATATGTTAAACTAAATAATTTTTGATAAGAATATTTTTGTGGTTAGTGGATACTAAATATCTATCTAAACTTTAAATTAATTAATTACTACAGCTTTCATTGAAGTAATATTGATAAAATTCTATTGAGCGAGATTACCGTACCCACAGATTTTTATTGATTGTATAAAATTTCAATAATGAATTTACATAAATATCTTACTTTGACGTTGAATATTATTCATCTTTCCGAATTTTTTAATTTAAATTCAGAATTTCAGATGTATCTTTCGTGGTAGTTCTAGTATAACTAATCCATTAACGTAAAAAACCATCAAATTTTGAAACATAATGAAAACCTTGTTTCTTTTGGTCTTTTGATATTTCGAAACGGAGCACCCAATTCATACATATCTCCTATCAAGAATTGAACTCTTCTTATTTTAACATAGGTATAAATTAAAAGGAAAAAAATTAGAAATAATAGCAATAAACCAAGAATAAGTAATTTATTGGCAAATATGAAAAAGACGAAAATTTAAGCCTACGCTTTTGTGTGAAAGTGAAACATACCGGAACCCAAAGATTACATCAAGTAATAATTCTCTTCACCTGTACCAAAGAGAATCAGGGCATCATTCATATTAACATACTTATTAACGTGAGCAATTAATTTCTCTTTAGGTAACTACCTGACATCTCTGTTTTTAGGAAATTGGTAATACACAGCAGTTACGTAAACTGGTTTTGTGTCCACTTATTATGACCTCGTGAAGCGGTATATGCAGTTTTGTAAATCTATCAAACATTAAAACCATAATACTGATAATAGTAAGATAAACATGTGTACATTGTTAAAAAATAAAAGCCCAATATGGGCAAAAACTTCATTGAATGCTTTACTTTTTTTACGAGAAAAGAGTGCTCACTGTATCATGTGACTTGTGGTGCAGTAGAAATCGTTGCAATAATTTCTTGAAGGTATCGAGTTAATTTGATTACTTTGATGTATAAAGTAAAAGTATCAAATATCCGAAATTATTTTTGATAAGCAAAAATGCAATGATTTTCGAAGTCGGGTCGTGCTATTTTATCACGGGTTTCCAAGTCACCTGATTTATAATATACTGTACTGTATTTTAATCCCGATAAAATTTGCGCGTATTATGATCCTGTCTACGCCACGCAAATTCACATCTATATTTTTGATCTTACTGTTATCTGGGCATGTCCTACGATGTCGTTAAAAATTACGTTAAGAAGACAACTAAAAGTAATTATAACATGATCATGGAACAGTTTCCGGTTACGTGACTTTTTACATTACATTGATATTTTTTATTTCGGATTGATTTTTCACCCGTATTTAAATCTGTATGCTTTCCATACTAGTTTTATAAGAGAAGAATTAACATTACTATGCATGTACATTAATTTTATACTAGTCGCAATAGTTACCTAACAAAGCTCTTTATAATAATTTATAATCTGTATTCATTGTTTCCGATCTTTATTTTTTCTCCGTTTAGAAAACGAATTATCTCTTAATATTGTTATTAGAATTTCTACTTATAGTAAAACAATCTCACCGAAGAAAAACGAATAGTAATCCATTCTAATTCACAACTTTTATTTCTCGTTGAATTAAAAAATAAATCCAAAAGTAAAATATCGAAATCCGGTAAAAAATAACTAAGCAATGAATTATGATGAAGGAGCGAAATTTCGAGAGTTAGAGTGTCATTACCATCATAATTCCTCCAATCTATTAATCTTTAACAGATTTTTGAAATGTTTTTTCGAATTATTGTAATTTTTTTTAGACATTCATCCAAAATTTGGTACCATTCGTCGAGATTTATTGTTTCCTGAGTTATTCCGCTTTTTAATACAAAATGGACACTCAATAACATGCATAATTTTTTACATGTTGATTAACATTCCGAAAATTCGATTTTCTTCGTGTGTTGATTTTACTGATTTAGATTTTCGATAGTCGCACGTGCGATAAAAGTTTTGCCCCTTAAAAAAAATCAAGGTTGTTTATTATTGGTGCACCTATTACCATTTTCATTTTAGGTTACAAAAGCAATCTTATTTTTTTGCGATAATTTTAACTTTGCCATTATTAACATAATGACCCGACATTTGGATATACCGAATTTTAGTTTTCAAACAAAAGTCAAAGGACATGCGGAAGCGTCTGCCATTTTGATCAACGCTTAGTGAAACTATGTGTACAAAAATGCTACACCTCTAGAATATCAGAAGACAACATTCTAATTCTACCTGTCTAATTCTACTAGTCTCAGAAAGAGTTTAGTGTGAGAACATTTATATTAGCACGCGAATAATTTGGTTCCCGATTACTAACAGATAAAGTATATATTATGGAGATAGTGCAGAAGTAGTTGAGTATGTGGCAAATTATTTATTAGATTGAATTGCTACTTTGTTACTACACTATTCCTCGCAATAATTTTCCTTATACAATTGCTTATAATATACTACTTGAATATTTATGCGCTTAATAATATTCATATCGCTTCTAATATACTACTTGAATATTTTACGCGCTTATAATATACATATCGCTTATAATATACTACTTACCTGCATTATACACCTATATGACTATTCCTAGCATATGAATTACTTGTGTTGATACTTTGACGTGAAATATTGGTTGGATATTTATCTTGTGTAAAAATGCCTGGAGGGCATTACCTTTCAATAAATTAGATATTCCTTCGGATGCGTGCTAAGCATAGTCAACTTCGATCTTTACAAAGTTAATTTTTTTCAACCCAATTTTTCCATAGTCTCTTCTGTAGATAGTTTTACAGATGGTCAAGTAGTGTTTATGGAATCTCAGAGAAATTTCTTATTATCTCTCCACTTTGTATATTGACGCACTCAGAAAAAGGTGCCCTTATCATCAAGAAAATGGTGAAAGAGGTCCTATCCACGTCCTCATATACCCCAAGTATTTTCTATCATGTATCGCAAATTTTTATGTATTAATTGCTAGTTCCGACAACGATTTACTTCATAATTATTTTATCGAACAAGAATCGAGTCACGTGAAATAATGCATTACCCAAAAATAAACGTTAATATCAAGGAGGTGCGGAACTGCTTCCACTTTCGACGAACACATACATATCATCGTACTACGTCCTGTTGGGCTGTAATTCGTGGGCAAATAATTTGAAGACGAGGCTTCGACAAGCATGTCGTCATAAATTGCGAGAGCGGAAAGGAGTCCTCCCGATTATCATGGACACATGTAATGATTAATATTAGCTATGTTATTTTTTTCGTGATATTTGCATAACAGATACTAACAGCTTTAATCTCAATAGCTCAACAACCATTCTCCTCGTAGAGGTTTGAAAAGATGAAAGCACTCTTCTGCTTGAAAGCGGACGATTATAATGAATTACCTACTTTTGTTGGTGTTAAGGATACGCCAGAAGATACCTGAAAATTTGGTTATAGGTGAATTTTTGAGATTACACAAGATATACCAACACATCACAAATCAGTACGAAATCTCTGGAAGTCATGGCAAAGTTCCTGTTGATTGGACTATAATAGGTAGGCAAAATGTTTTTACACGAATTTTTAATATTTTTATAGCAGAATTTTTTTTTGAATCATCAAAATTATCCATCCTATCAAGAGTTTTCAATACATATTATATATTGGAAAATTAATTTTTTCTACAAAATTATTGATGTGCTACATCGTCTATTGATTATACAAGAAAGAACAAAGCTCTTTGGATTCATATTAATGAGACGCATCGAATGGTAGTACACGAGCACCGCAGTCAATTTTACTATTAATCACGTGTTTATAAAATACCCGCAGTCATTAATCTTATCTGTTATTATATTATCCCGTCGCCATCATTATTATTATTAACCATAGGCAGTCAAGCTAACCCGCCTAGCCAAATAACATTAATCATATTAATTGCGGCTAAAAGTAGAATCACATGAACGAAGTGATTTGTTTACTGATTGACTTGAAAAAAATCCCATAATATGACATTAGGAAAAAAAATGATTTTTAATCAAGTTGCAATTAGCATATCTAACAATTTACATCAAAATGTTAAAAAATGGTATACCACATATATATGTATGTATGAAAGCACTTGGCCAAAGCTTCTATATAGTGGTAAATCTTTTTTGTTTATTATTTTTGATACCAATATTTCTTCTAATATTCAAACTCGTAACAGATTTCTGGGAAAAACCAGTTTCGGAATGGGGAGGAATAGAAAATTGGGAGTTATTCTATAAGAAAAATACTACAAGAAAAATGGTTCAATCTTCTCATAATTCATTGCGCCTGGAATTAGAAGTGTTGATAAAATACGGAGATAATGGACAAAAGCTTGGAAGAAGGCTTATGCCATGAGCAATGAATTAAAGGTTAGCACTCTTGGAATACATTTTATCAGTTGGTGTGCTACATCCTGCTCTGTTTGTATGGGGAAGAAGAGTGTCCGTCTCCTGTTAGTCTTACACTCGAGATTTATATGGTTTTTGGGATTGGGCCTCGGAGAGGTTACCAACAAAAAATGAAGATTTGAACGAACTTGTACTATTGTGCAAGCAATTCTTAATTTACGGGGTATGTTATTTTTATTAGTTTTTTCTTTATATATTACTAAGTTAACATTACTAATGAAAGTTTTGTAGATCGCGTAGGGTGAACGGCAGAAATTTGCGCGAAAGTTTAATAGAATCTTGTAGATCGCGTAGGGTGAACGGCAGAAATTTGCGCCAAGAAAGCAAAAGATTTTAAATATAACATAGCAGAAGTGCCTTCTCAAATAACAACAATAGAAACTGTACACCTAGACAAATTTCAAACTCTCGTAAGGTAAGGTCGTTTTGCATATATATTGAATATAGCTCTTATAGTATCATTAATAAAATCCAAATTTTTTATTATAGGCCTCCACGATTGCAAGGTTCGAATAATTAATGACCATCAGAAGATTTTTTAAATACTGAATTGGCTATTAGTAATATCATTGATTTGACAGCTGTTAATGATACTAGCGGGGAGATGAATTCTGAATAACTTTGATATTACTCCAGTACAAAACAACCTTTAAATTCAGCTGATTTGGATTATGATCCTAATGATATATTTATAGAAGATACTCTTACAGATTCCGGAAAATCATAAATCTTAACTTTAGGTTTTTTTTATTTTTTTTTTATCACTTATTAATAATTTTATAATATATATAACATTTTGTAATGATTTTAATATTTTAACATTTTATTAGTATAAATAGTATATTGGATATAAATAAATAATTTTTTTTTCGTTTTCATTGAAAAAATTTTTTAAAGAACTGCATATTTTGAACTAGATTTATTCATTAACTACCTATATGATGTATATAAGCAACCTTAGTTACGTAACATCGGGCATCCGTAGCACTTAATGGTTTTTTTTAACTGATTACTTTACTTTATTCTTGTAGACGATTACAGAAGAAAAACAGTGGACAAATAACTATTCAAAAAAAGAGGACATGAGTTTATTCCACTAGATTCCATCTTTCAAAATTTTCTGAGCACAGCAAAAAAAGTCGAAGATTTTTTTGAGATTTTGTGTATAAATGATTAAAAATGTTAAAAATAAATAAAGATATGGTTGAGTGGCACGACGCTTAGCATAGAGTCTACCCCTTAAAGAAGATTATTCTGTTCAATAATAGATTGTATTTTAATACAATCATTTTATGGATTTGCTTAAAGTTCAGACAAAAATATCAGACATGCATTACAGTTAGTTTTGAATACGAAAGTACTCTATTTTATTGTTTCATCACATATTAAAAAAAAAAATCATACATCATCTAATCTAAATAATCTTTCATCATATCTTTAACCTTCTTTTATAAAGTAGGTAATTCATTATAATCGTACGCCTTCAAGCCGAAGAGTGCTTTCATCTTGTCAAACCTCCACGAGGAGAATGGTTGTTGAGCTGTTGAGATTAAAGTTGTTAGTAACTGTTGTGTAAATATCACGAAAAAAACATAGCTAATATTAATCATTACTTACATGTGTCCATGATAATCGGGAGGACTCCTTTACACTCTCACAATTTATGACGACATGCTCGTCCTCAGTTCTTCTGGGAAAGTAAAACAAGTTCGAAGTCTCGTCTTCAAATTATTTGCCCACGAGTTACAACCCACAAGAATTTCTCTTACTTACGCCCTTGCGTGTGAACTTCTTTCGTTTCAACAGGACGCTGTACGATGATATGTATGTACTTCATCAACAGTTTCTATCTCTGTAAAAAAATTGCAAATTATCCACCGCAAAGTATCCAATGAGGAATCAGTTGAGCTAGGATCTATACTTGTCCTCAGCTCTTTGCGATATGCAAGTATTTCTTTGACCATTTCAATAGCTACTTTTGTTACTTCATATTGATCAACGTTCGCGATGAGAGCGGCTGGCTGGGAGCTAATTTTCGAAAGTAAAACAGTTCCACACCATCAAAGCTCCTCCTTGATATTAACGTTTATTTTTGTGTTGACAGCGAATAATTTTCGTTTTCTTCTTCGAGGGAAATGTCAACCTTCCATAGCTTGAGGTCTTTTGCCTTGACATTATCGTCAATTTTTTCCCTCGAGTTCACTGACCGCCTCTGTCTTAATAACTTTTACGTTGAAACACTTTCATAAGGGTTTTCACACCAAACAACTAATAGTGATAGCTGACATAGCGCTTTATAGGGATATTTGGCTCCGGAGTGAGATTCTGAAAATTATTAGTCTACTTACAGTATGTAATTAGTGATTATCTTACTGATTGTTCAACAATAGGTTTATATATATACCTCAAATCCACCTTTTTTTTTTCTTTTTTCTGAACTTGTACAACTTCGATTACAGCACTTGTCCCACTTGTCCCATCACTTTTAAAACCTTTTGCACTGATCCTTCGTTCGAAGAAGTAAAAGGATATGATACGGAACAACTTATTACCTTTTTACGGAAAGTAAACTCAAATCTCATCAAATTTTTCGCAGAGAAAGAGTCTCCGGTTGTGCATTCCTTCGTTTGACTAAAAATGATCTACTAAATCATCCTTATAATTTACCTGGCGGGCCGGTTTAGAAATCTTTGAGATTGTGGAAAGCTTAATTAGTCAAAGTAAGTTCTATCATAAAATAGTTTAACGTTTGTACAGTACGTACGAGTGCACACACGGCCCATGTTTTGACCCGCGTAATTGAACGTTGTTATTGGTTCATGAAAGCTGCTGGCGAAAAAAAAGAATCCCAAAATAACGATAAAGTAAACATGTATATGTATAAGCCTAGGTCATCAATTTCTTCTTGGCTTCTCTTATCGAAGAAGGGATTTATATCAGATTAAACTCCGGAAATTATATCCATGTGCAGATTACATCTCACCTTGGAACTGGAAGAGAGTGTATAGTTTTTTTGGCACAGTACGTGATTATGGAATAAAGGATGCCGTTTTAAAGGTAAATTAATTCCTGAGAATGTCTCATACTGCGTATAATAAACTTATCATATCGATCATTTTTTTTATCTAAAGATCAAAGTTCGCAAAAGACACTGAAATCTCTCAAATTTCCCGTGAAATACCAGCGTTGCATGCACTAAGTGATCTTTCTTGCGTTCCCAAAATTCTCTTCGAAGGTCATATGATAGGAGGATCCTTGGCTTTACACTAACCGATTTTGTGGGGCAATCCCTGGAATCATGGCTTTCTGATAATGGTAATATAGATGATTACACACTTTCTCAAATAATCCTGGATCTATTATCGTGCTTGGAAAAGATATATGCCCATGGTTACATGGAGATGTGGCTATACGAAATGTTGTACAAAGAAATGGCCATTTCTATCTTATTGATTTCGGCCTTGCAGCTCCGTTGCAACTTCACTTTGATCCATGTCAAGCAATTATTCGGGACTACAACCGATTGTGTCAAATCATTGGAATTATCAAGTTTGGAAAGAAAATGTCATTTTCAGAGTTAATAGATAAGTTGGAGGGAGAGCTAAAACCATTTGTTGTGTCTATTGAGAATGCAAGTAGGTGGAAAATAACTGATGAAAAGAAGTGGTTAGAAAAGTTTAATGCTGAAGTTAAACAATTTTATGAGAGTGGTCATAACTCATCTAGGGATGTGTTGCTGGATATAACAAAAAATATTAATATTTTGTAAATTCTGTAAACTTTGTGATCAGAGAGCTACGGCAAAATTATTGTTGATTTTTTGCTTGTAAATTACTTTTTCGTATAATCTCATAACTCATCTAGGAAGGTGTTACTGGATATAACAGAAAATATTAATATTTTGTAAATTCTGTAAACTTTGTGATCAGAGAGCAACGGCAAAATTATTGTTGATTTTTTGCTTGTAAATTACTTTTAGTATAATCTGAGATTTAGTTGGCCAATATTCTTTTGTTCTGAGAAAGGGCTGAGAAAGTCTGTAAGCTTTTTAATTGTATTAGTAAATCGAAAATAGCACGAATTAGATCTTTTCCAGCGAGGTCTATTTTAAATTTGTCTGATAGTAACGTTGACCTGTCATTGCTGGAGTTTTGAGAGTTTTAGTCCAGTTGCCAGCCCTGCGCTAAATTTTTGTTGGTGTGTTCAGATTTAGTATTTTAATATGCATAAATAAAAGTATTATATAGTGAACTTTGTCCTTTTTTAATTACATCTGCAAATTGATATACAATACTGAATGAAGGTGCTGTGCATGTAAATTAATCTACATGCATGTAAATAAAAAAATTCCTTTGATCTGTAGGAGATAACCTATTCTAATAGTTTAATTATCAATTTTGGTGAATTCAGACAGTATACTTGGACTATACCATCAGAAAAAATAGAGCCATAGCAGGTATTTCTTACATGGTGTGTATTTTCAAATATATATTAATGTACCCCTTTAATCTTTAACTTGCAGGGTAATAACTTTTAAATACTCTTAAATAAAATAGCTTTATAATTTTTTCTACTTCATTCTGAAGAACAAAAGAAGCATAACTTCAAAGATTATTTGTCATATTGGTATTTTATTATACATATAATATAAATGTAAGATAAAATCATTTCTAAAGTCACATGATTCAGATTGTTACCAATAGTAATAGTTTTTCCAAATTTCTGAATTTCCTGCCTACACTGATCTATAATATTTTGAATAATCAAAAAATATCATTTACACTACAAGAATACTATAAGTGACACTTAATTTTACATTTATTTTAAATTTATTTAAGAATAAAAAAAATTATATAACAGATAATAGCCAAAAATCTTAAAACAAATAATTTAAAATAAATATACTGTGTTATACAACCTGAATAAACTTGTTCAAATTCTACTATTAAAAAAAATAGTATTTTTTGTACATAAATTTCAAAAGTACAGTATATATATCTGCCTAATTTTTAATTTTTTAATTTGCAATTTTTCAAGAAATGGAAAAAGTTTTATTAATAATTAGCAGAATAAACTTTAAAAATATTGTATCTTTTGAATAAAGACTTTTAGTAAATAAAAAAAAATTAATTCCATTTTTTTATATTTACTAATTATTCATTTTTTTTTTTTTTAGGTTTTTTTTAAATCTTTTTGGATGTAAAACTGATAAGTAAAAAAAAAACTTTTTTTGATTTTTTTTTATATTAATAAATAATATTAACTTTATTTTATTTAGTCTTTTTTAATATGAGATCATTAAATAAAAAAATATTTTTTTTTTGATTTTTTATATTAAAAAATACTACTAACTGTTTGTTTGTTTAGTTTTTTTTTTAGGCAGTTTGTGAATCTCTTTTAATATAAGACTATTAAGTAAGAAAATATTATTTTTAATTTTTTATATTAATAATAAATACTACTAATTATTCATAATGCTTCAAATGAGTTAAATTGAGCTATATATAAACTCATTTAACTTATATTAAATTGAGTTGAGTTAAATCAAATTAAAATTATAAAAAATATAAATTTAACTCAATTTGAGTTGAGTTAGCAATCAACAGGATCTCAAAAAATATTTATATAAGTAAAGATCTCAAAAATATTTTTTATTAAAAATTTTATATTACCAATATGATGGTTACTGATAGTGAAATTATAATGTAATGCTAATTAGTATTTTATTAGATTATTAATTTTAGTTAAAAGTCAAAAATATATCATAATGCTGGTAGAATAATTATTGCTTTTGATATTAAACTTTAGCAATTTACTTTTTTTTAAATATTTTATATTTTTATAATATTTTTTATTAAATACTTTATTTAATACTTTAATTAAAAAAAAATATTTTAATATTAATATATAATAAAAAAACTTTTTTTTAAAAAAAGTATTATTAAAGTAATTATTAATATTTTTATTAATTTTATTAAATAAAATTATTAATTATTAAAATTATTTAATTATAATAAAAAGAGTATTGCTAAATATCACTGCTGGTGATTGTCACTTTACCAGAATTAGATAGAATTTCAGGCAGAATTAAAAATGTCATAAAATTCTGCTTACTAATATTTGCTAATGCTAGTGTGGTGAAAATCACCTGTGATGAGATTTAGCAATACCCTAATAAAAAATAAAAATAAAAATTTAATTAATAAATTAAAAGATTGATTTACTATACTTTTTATATAATTTTTAAAGGTTAGATGTAAATAATACTTAGTGATTATAATAAAAACTTTTACTTAAAGCTATTAATAAAAAAATATTTTTGAAACCTTATTTATATAACAAATGGGATTCTATTTATATTAAAATCATAAAAGATGAAAAATTCAATATCTTTTTATACAATATTGCTTAATTTTTGTTCAAATATATCTATAAAAAATTAGACAGTTTTTAACTTCATCAGTTATAATAGGTTCTATCTTTTTAGAATTCTAAACACCTTTTAAAGTATTCACATATTTATTATAGAACTTTAAAACTTAAATGTTTATAAATCAAATTCACATGTGATTATTTTTAAGATTTATTGATAATAATATACAGTAAAGAATATATACAGTAAGAATAATTTACAGTAAAAAATAATATATAGTATATACTATATATATATATTGTAACAAATTATTGATATTAGAGTATATTTCTAATAGAGGTATACTATTCCCTGTAAGAGTAAATTTTTTTTTTTTTTAAAAAAAAATGGTATTAAATAATTACAGTAAGAATAATACATAATATATATATTGTTATTTTTATTCCCGCATATTTTTAAATTAATTAACCATATAATTTTATCTTCCACCAATAATATAACATAAAAGCAATAGTAAGAAAACCATAACTTATAAATATAGGACTCAAATTTTGAATCCTACATTTTTGTGGGTCAAGAATTTGACAGTCATCAGTTTTGGTGACAAAGGAAAATGTTAATATAAATAATCCTGCCAATATAAAAAGTCCTGCTAAAGGCAATGGAACTTTAAATTGATTTCCATTAACATGATTTCTTCGAATTAATAATAAACCTATACCAGTAGCAAAATAAAAAATCCAATAACTATACATGGCGAATTTTGAAAATAAAGTAAAAGTCGTTATAGTAAAACTAGAACCAATAAAGAATATAATTAATGAACACCAAATGAATTGTACTAATAAAGCATTAATAGGCGTATCTAAATTATTATTCCAAGTTTTTAGCTCTTTCGAATATTTTGGGAAAAAATCTGATCTTGCAGCTGCAACAATAACTCTTGATCCGTTCCATACTTTTGATGCTGCTGTGCCAATTACAGAAAGTACGACAAGAGCGGTGAAAATTCTAACCATTACTTCAGATCCACCAAATAATTCGCGAAAGAATGTTGCGGCTATAGTCTCATCAGAGTCCGTTGAATCTATTAACTTTTCTGGTACAACCGAGATAAACGCAATATTTACAAGAAGGTCTATAAATAATTTAGAATTTTAATATATTTTAATATTAAAGTTAGAATAAATTGTAGTATACATACAGACTACGATAACAATTCCAACACTTATGCTGTTGCTGTATATGAGTTTTTTTTCTGGCCTGCGGAATTCATCAAGTGAATCTATAAAGTAAATATTGTATCAGTTATCAATAAAATTTTTTTTTAAATTATATATGTATACTATTTACTCACAATTTAAGCTGTTCCATCCATTATAACTAAACATAATCTATAAAATAAAATGACTGTTAAAAAAAATTCACCAAAAAAAAGGAAATATATGTTTCATATATTTACCAATAGAATGGAACTAGAATAAGCTGTAATATCTGTATTTCCATCTAATGGTTTTTTCCAAATTAATGAACTATCTGGATTTGTAATCAATTTACTAATTCCAGCTATTGCGATAATTGAATATGTGACCAGCTTAATGGCAGCCAATGTTTGATTTATATAATTCGCCCATCTATTACTAAGCATATGATATAACGTTATTATGAATAATAAGGAAACAGCAATTAACTTTACAATCCTGAAAAAAAATAAAATTTTAGATTAGAAATTTTTAGATTACTGCAAGTTATCGTCATTAAAAATAAATTTTTCTTACCAAAATGGGGAAAAAGCAAGTTGCCACCCACTTGTAACTTGCTTAGTATCCTTATCGTATCGGGAACCATTAATAGTATACCAAAAATACTGTGCTGCAGATTGTAAAACTGCACTCAAAATTCCTGGTTGAATCGCACTAAGTTATAAAATATTTTTAATATTTTTATAAATTCAATTGAAACGGAATTATATAAAATACTTACAAAATATACATGAAGCTAAAAAGATAACTCATCATGAATTCCGGATAAGGATAAGCAGTTTGCAAATACTTTGTTTCTCCTCCACTTATTTTATGTATAACACCAAGTTCAACGTAGGATAAGGAACCAGCCATAGCAACAATACCGCAAAGTGACCATAATAATAATACAATCCCAGGAGATTTTACCGCCTTCCAAATAATTCCTGGAGAAGTAACGATTCCTGACCCAATTACGTTATTCACATTCATACCAATACCATAGACAACGCCTAAAATCTTAGTCGAATCACCACCCCCACTAAAAATTATTGAATGTTCTGGTGATGAAGGTGCTGGTGACGAAGGTGTTTGGGATATTTCATCTTTAATTTCACGATCTGACATGGTATCAATAGTTTCAGGCATCTTTTCATAAAGAAAATATACTTAAATATATTTAAAAAAAATATTTTTTTTTTTTTCAAAAATTGATTGATATAAAATTCATTTAGCCATTTATTAATATCAAAATATTTATTTATTCTGTATCCGCAAACAAACAAATCAAGGCAAACTCTATCTCTTTAAGAGAGGTTATATTTAGACATCAACATGAACTGTACTTTCCGTATGTAAGAAAAAAAAAACAAAAAAGAAAAAAAGAACTCCTTATGTTTTTCTAATTAGGGTATTACTTTATATAATTTACCGATTAAGGTTTTCATTGTCTAATATTTAGTATAACCTTTTGACTTCATCACTATACTAATTTAGTTAGTCATTTAAACAAATTCGAAAGAAAAATGGCACGAGGATAATAAAAATAGAGGTAACCATAAACATCATGAACACCAAATTTAGCATTTCATTTATTTATCGTATTACAGATATAAATAATAAATAAATATAATACATTTAATTATTTCTTCTCAATTTTTATATTATTACATTCTGTTTTCCTGTAATATAAAGAGATCAAAACATTAAAGCATTAGGAAGAAATACGTAAGTAATAAAGAATGAACATGAACCATTTTTTGAACTTTCTTTTGGATATTTATTGTTAACTACAAAAGAAAATGTCAGCGTATAACATAATGTAAAAGTTGTGATAGTAAACTATTATCAATAATGAATATAATTTGATATTTTGGGAAAAAAAACTGATCTTTATGCTGCAACAATAACTCTTGATCCGTGCTGCTGTGCCCATTACAGGTAGTATGATAATGCTGTAAGTTCTCAAACGAATAAATACTTCGGATCCACCAAATAATTTGTTTTCTCCATCACCAATTTCAAAGTAAGATAAAGACCCAGACATAGTAATAATTCCACAAATTGTCCATAATCCGAAGAGATTTTGCCGCCTTCTAAATAATTCTTGGTTTAGTAACTCGATTATATTGTTTACTTTATACCAATACGCCAATACCATAAACAAATCATATTTAATAATTGGACAAAGTTTTAATTATAGGAAATTCTGAAAAGAAAGATCTATCATCTATCGTACCTGTATTGACCTGAATGTTGTACAAAATTTCATCTATTTTGATTTTCTTGTATAAATGGTGCAACTTAATAATTAATTTGTGTAAAATTGTAAAATCTAACTTACAGTATTTTTGTTA
Source organism: Oehlia diaphana (assembly GCA_003833135.1). Classification (NCBI taxonomy): domain Eukaryota; kingdom Fungi; phylum Glomeromycota; class Glomeromycetes; order Glomerales; family Glomeraceae; genus Oehlia; species Oehlia diaphana. The sequence continues at coordinate 47,973 of QZLH01000343.1, read as the reverse complement.
TTTTTGTTAGCGTGATCTTCGTTGTTCTTAATTTAGTATACTCAATTATCAAATTATCATTGATAATTCTCTTTTAAATAATATGATTCTTTTGCCAGTTACTTTTTTTTCATTGTTTATTATAATATCATGAATAAATAAAAAATAAAGATTTAACTTATGACCTCCCATAAACTTTTCTAAAATAAGCAAAAATTTTGTAAATGCTTGATCGACACGTGTGAGATGTGACTCGTATGCATTTTTTTCCACACGATTTAATCTTATTTTCACGGAACGAGAATGTTCGGTTCATACTCTAACTTTATTTTTTACATAATATGATAATAATGATAATCTCAAATTTTTAAAGTGGATATACTAGTACGATACTGGCTACTGGCTGCAAGTTACATCATAAGCAAAGTTGACAGCTTATTTTGTAAATTCATGCAGTTTCCTTATTGAAGAACTCATTCAACGACATCAGGTACCACTTTTCATATTAAATGTGTAACAACTTTTCGAATATGAGTAACGTAAGATGAAAATTGCAATGCCACGTGACTTATACTAACGATGACGGCAAGTATCATCATGCCTTGTCTTCTCTGAGCTTGCCGATTGGTGTTTGAGATCATAGTCTTTAGTTATATTATACATATTAAGGGACTTCTCTTAAAACGGAGTTTTATTTCCCATATTTTTATTTTGGCGGAGAACATATTTGTGTTTTGGTTGGTTCGTAAGATATCACTTTTTTTTTTTTTTGAAACATCTTAAAAGTAAACGAGATGGCTTAAACAAATTTTTTCGTTTTAGTATATATATATATAAGGTAGAATATTTAATAATTGGGGTTTCAATTATAATATTAAAATTGTAACATTTTTAATTCATGGGGTTTTTTTTTTCAAATTAGTTACAGAACGAACCGAATTATTAATTGGAGATACATAAAAATGATTTATATTTCTAACAATGAATTCTCGTATTGATTTTCAAATTTATTTTTAAACCGAAGGTTTAATCCTCTGTGATACCTTGTGTTTTAGAATTTCAGAATAATTAATTTAAAATCACCTTTTCTAGTTAAGTTCTGAGAGATTTCAAAAATTCTGAAACTTAGTAAAATATTATATATTTGAAACACATAAGGACTATTAATCCCGGTTGGATAATAGATTTTCCATATTTAGGATTGTCTGTAGATGATAATTGTGAATTGTCAAAAAAATAAAAAAAAATTATTCATGTGAATCAAATTCAATAGAATCCCCACCCTATCCCGTTTGATAAACAAGATCTCTTTCACTAATTTTATCCCATGTTTACTAATGGTCGCCCATTGATTTTTCATAGTGATATTTTTATTATAATCATGAAAATATTAACATTAAACGCAGGGAATAAAATAAGCTTTTTATAATAAAACTGTAATAAAATAAACTTTTATAATAAAAATGTAATACAAGCTTTTTATAAATTATTTTTTATCACGGGACGTTAGTCTCCAGGGGATAAAACAGTTATTTCATGGGAATATCCATGTTTTCATGGCTGCATGAAATAACTATTACAAATTTATTTAAGATTTTAACAAAGAATTTTTATATTAATTTTAATTTAATGCGCAAATGATTCGCGATTACGTGAATTTTTATATTCTGTGTATCAAAAAATTCATAAATGTCGAACACATAATAAATTATATTCTTTTTTTGAGGTATGCTTACTAAATTTCAGGCTAATTAATGGTGTTATATACTGCAAGAATTTATTTAACAAAAATACATTTAAGGTTACTAGGTTATATAAAATAATTTACATATGTATTCTAATATATATTTATATATACTGTGTACATATATATATATAATAAAATATTATATTTATAATAATAATAAATAAATAAAATAATTTAATTTAATTTAATTATGAATTGAGTTCACTATCCATACTATCATGATCAGCAGCTATTCTCATAACAGCGGCTTCTTGTTGCTTCTTCTTAGTATCCCACCAATAGTAAAAGAAATACCAAGATAATAATGCAACAAATAAGAAACCGTAACTGAGCATAATTGGTGATAATTTTTGTGCTCTCAAAGGACCCAAAACGTCTTCACCACAATTAGGTTTACCTTCAGGACATTTTACATTAACAATAAAAGAGAATATTAATATAAAAACTCCTCCTAGAATAAAAATTCCTGCTACCGGTAATGGTACTTTAAAGAACTTTTCTTCTAATCTTGATAATAATTTGATATTACTGCTATTAGTACCCCTATCATTACTTCTGTTAAGTTCTTCATCATCCTTTTCAAGTTGTCTTTTCATTTTGTTATTTTTACTTCTCTTTCGAATCAACTAAAAAAAAAAATATAATTAGTCGATTTAACAAAAAAAAAATGAATAATTAATTATTTTTATACGTACCAATAAACCTATACCAGTAGCAAGATAAAATATCCAATAACTGTAACTGGCAAAATTTGAAAATAATACAAAACTTGAAATTGAAAAACTACCACCAACGAATATCATAAGGATCGAACACCAAATGAATTGTGCTAATAAAGCATTGATAGGTGTATTAAAACGTTCATTCCAATTTCTTAATTCTTGTGAATATTTTGGGAAAAAATCTGATTTTGCCGCTGCGACAATAACTCTTGATCCACTCCATACGTCTACTGCAGCGGTACCCATTACAGAAAGTACAACAAGGAAGGTAAAAAATCTAGCAATCATTTGGTTTCCTCCGAATAATTGTCTAAAAAATTCTGCAGCTATGGTTTCATCTATCTTACTATTGTTTGTTATAAGTTCTTGTGGTACGACCGAAATAAATGCAACATTTACAAGAAGATCTATATATATAAAAAAATATACACGTATATTTTAGAATTTAAGTTGCCAACTGATATTTGAGATTGATATTATCCCTTAAATGATCTAGCAACGTCATTTAAGGGATAATTAGATGGTAAGCTTTTTACATAAAACCAAATATTTTATGTCAAAAGTTTCATCAAAATCTATATTTTACGTACACATTACTGTAACAATTGCGACACTAATACTATTGCTGAGAATCAATTTCTTTTCTGGGTTCCTGAACTCATCCAAAGAATCTACAAAAACATATTAAATTATCTGTTAATAAGTATATATATTACTAATAATCTTTAAATGAAAAAAAAGTTTTAAATTAATAAACATGACGTACAATTCAAGTTATTCCATCCATTATATGTGAACATAATCTGTTAATAAAAATAATAATAATAATAATAGTAATGTAGCTATTCGTTGTATATCATTTCCGAAGTGAAGACATGTAGAAAATAATAATAACAATAATATCGTGTAACACTGCTTACAATATTCCCTTTATAAATACCCTCACATCATAAGACATGGGTATATTCAATGAAAGTTATTATATAAGACACAATTCTCTAATATTCGACATTTAACGAAATATTCACGGTATTATACAATTTTAAATTCAGGAATTTTAAAGTACCTCGCCGGTGTATTATAAGCAGCGTTATACGGTATTTATCTTATAATAATTACCGATAAAATAGTAGTAGATGAATATGTTGCAATATCTGTATCTCCACTTAACGGCGTTTGCCAATTTTTACGACTCGTTTCTGTATTTTGACATAATCTATATAATCCAGCTAGAGCAATTATTGAATACGTAATCAATTTTATAATAGCGAGACCCTGATTTATAATAGCTGCCCATCTGTTACTAAGCATATGATAAACTGTTATGACAAATAACAGTACGATAGCTAAAATTTTTATGAACCTAGAAAAAAATAAGAATTAAATTTTAATTGCTGATCTCATCCAAATCGGTATATATATATATATAAGTATATATGCACGTCCTTATCCTTAATTATTTAAAACATGTTTAGTAATAAAACTTTTTCTTACCAAAATGGAGAAAATTGAAGATTCCATCCATTTAATTTTGGATCAATATCATCAGAAAATCGATATCCTTTTATAGTATACCAAAAGTACTGCGCACCAATTTGTATAACAGCGCATATAAGTCCTGGTCTAATTACACTAAAAAAAAAGAGAGAGAGATTTTAATTTATGAATTTATGAAAGATTATTAATAAGATTTTTGAAAAAAGAATTTTCATATTTACAGGACAAACATAAAACTGAAAAGATAACTTATTAAAAGTTTTGGATTTGGATAAGCAGTTTGTAAATATTTCGTCTCGCCTCCACTTATTTTATGAATAGCTCCAAGTTCAACATATGTTAATGAACCTGCCATACTTACTATTCCACCAATTAACCATAATAATAATACTATTCCAGGAGATTTTACAGCATTCCAAACAATTCCTGGTGCAGTAACGATACCTGATCCAATAACATTATTTACATTCATTCCAATACCATAAAATACACCTAATAATGAATCATTTCGTGGTTTTAAGGAAGGTTCTGAACTTAATGCTGAAATTGGTCTTATAATTTCTTGACTTCCTTCATAATCTACATTTGTATTGCCATAAATATTAATATTATTTGCGTCAGCCATTTTTAATCAATAAAAATGAACAATACTTTTTTTTTTTAAAAAAAAAAAAAAAAAAAATTACAAGTGAAAAAAAGAATAAATAGATAATTTAAAATTCCTCAAGATTTTTAAACCATTTATTCTTGAAGCACGTGGATTTTTAACGTTACACTTGAATGACAAATGTTACACTAAAACCAAATAAACATAATTCATTGTATACCTATATAAACTATAGTCGATTGGACAAAGGATTCAAATCATATCATTCCTAAAAAGGAATATTTTTTGTTTGTGTATGACAAAAAAATTAAATGTTTCAAATTAGATCAAAAAGGTTTATTCGTTAGTAAATTTTTTTTTTTCTTTTTTGTCGATTAATAAAAAAAAAAAAAAGAGTTTGAATATAAATTGAATTCATCTAAACTTATTATTATTATTTTTCGCGTAAGTTCCACTGTTACAACATGAATTCCGTTTTCCGAAATTAGAAAAAAAATCTCGGAATTTGTCTCCGAAAAAACGCCCAAATGCTCGAGAATCGAAAAAAAAAAATTCTTTTTCAATACCTTAAAAAAGGGAAAAATAATCAGTAGTAATATTTAAATAATCGATTGTTAAGTTAACAATGTGCCATCTTTGGTCAAAATAGAAACAATATAAGTAAACCTTCCCCATCTGTATATGTTTTACTAATTTTTTTTTTCAAATGTAAGTACGTTAAACAAAATAATTAAATATCAAGGATGGATTGTTTATGATTATGCAGTAAAAAATGCCTTAACGCATGTTATATAATTTTCTGTTACACGACCTGAATTATAATTACGGGACAAAAGTTTTGGATGGACCGACCATCCATTAAGTCCATTAAGGTAATCATTAAATGAAAATTCTTGATTTTCAAAAATCGAAGATTAAGATTAATATAATGATGTTTTTAAGCTTGTTTTATATTAAAAAAAAATCTTTATACTGTAGCACTAAATTAATTGATAAACCACATGGGATTTATAAATCGTTTGTGTTCATACTACGTATGCCGCGATGCTACGTATACTATTTTTATATTATATTATAATAGAGTATTTACATAATAATAATTACTAAAGAATTAATTATTTAGATTCTGCCAAAGTAGCAGCAATTTGAATTTTAACTTGTGTACTAATTTCATTAGTCCATCGTCTTCTACTTTTCTCTTTTAAATGTGGTCGATAAAATAATACAAACCAAAGTAACATTCCAACAATTAAAGCTATGAAAGTGATAAATATGAAAGATATATTATTAAAATATGAAACGTTTGGTCTCGGAATGAAGAAATATGCTAAAACTACTATTCCAAATCCCGAAATTATAAATAAATAATTGGCTATCGTAAGTAACAATTTAGAATTATAGCCTTGACTTTTTCGAAATACCTAAAAAAATAGTCATGGTTAAGTTCAAGAATCTCTTTTTTTTTTTAAAAAAAAAAAAAAAAAAAAATACTGTAGTTAGAAATTTATATTGTGCATACCAATAATCCAATACCCGTAATAATGTAAAATATCCAAGAACTAAACATCGATATGGAAGTGAACAGTATGAAGACGTCTGCCACTACCGAGCTACTTACAATCAACATTAGAAATGCACACCAGATAAATTGCGTGAATAAAGCATTAACCGGTGTTTCAAAAGTGTCATGCCGAGATTCTAACTCATCCGAAAAGATTGGGAAAAAATTTGATTTTGCTGCTGATACAATAACTCTCGATCCACTCCAAATACTTGTTGCTGCTGTACCAATAGCAGATAGAACAACAAAAAATGACAATATTCTGGATACAATCACACTATTAAATATCATAAAAAAAAAATCTGCTGCTATCGTTTCATTAAAATGTTCCGTACTGGTACCGATTACGAGTTGAGGAGGTACGGCAGATATAAATGCGATATTTACCATCAAATCTATAACAGAAACAATTAAAAATTATAAAAAAAAAAAAGAGTAAAAGATTTGAAAAAAAAATTTCATGAGACTTACATAATATAGCTACTATTCCGACGCTGTAGCTATTACTCATCCGCAACTTCTTTTCGGGATTCCGAAATTCATCTAATGAGTAATTCAAGTTATTCCAGCCATTATAACTGAAAAAAACTTCAATTATCGCCACAGAATAAGGAGTTAAAACTGAAAATTTTGAATCTGGACTCTCTAAAGTTAGTTTCCAATTGTCAGTATCATGATATTTTGACATTCCACTAAGCGCAATGATAATAATCGTTATCATTTTAATCACGGCAAGTGTTTGATTTACTCGATTTGCCCATCTATTACTTAACATATGATATCCCGTTATTAACAATAATAACATAACTGATATCAATTTTAATATCCTACAAAATAGAAAATTGTTAAAAACTTATAAATTACAGTGAATTGAAGTGTCATAAATTCAAGTACCAATAAGGTTTAAGTTCGTTACTCCAACCATTTGATGATGTATCTATTAATGGGGATTTTCCTTCAAATGTATACCAAGCATATTGCGCAGCAGATTGCAAAACTGCACATATAATACCAGGTCGAATTATACTAAATAAAAATTTGATTAATATATGGCGAATGACCTGCAATATGCATATAAGAATAGAAATGATAATAATACTTACAAAATAAACATAAAACTGAAAAGATAACTTGCCAACATTTTTGGTTTCGGAAAGCTCGAAGCTAGATAAATTGTTTCTCCACCACTATCTTGATGAGTTATTCCAAACTTTTAATCATAAAATAATCAAGTTAACCAAATTATTATAATACATATTATTTATAAAATATTTATTTACCTCAGTGTAAACGAGAGAACCGCAAAAACTTACGATTCCCCCAAATATCCATAGTATTATCACAGCATATGGTGATTTTACCTGCTTCCAAACAATTCCCGGGGTTGTAAATATCCCTATTATTCGTACAAAATGAATAAGTATCTAAACCTTTTAATTCTAAACATTTTAATCCAATGTTATTAATATTTAACGAACCCGCTCCTATTATGTCGTTTACATTCATCCCTATACCATAAATTACACCCAATAATTTATTCCTATTATCATTATTGGAAATTGTTGAATTTGTTGAATTTGTTGAACTTGTTTCTGTAACTTCTAACTGACGTGACATTATTATGCGATGCAGCAACGAATTTTAATTTTTTTAAAAAAAAGAAAAATTGAATAAAATGAAAGATCTTTATTATTTATATTTGTTTTTGTTATACATTCGATATATCTAATACAGAATGTTCTTCATGTATACTTATTAATTAACATCATTGTTGTTATTATAAATAGCTATTTAACGTTAAAATGTGACCATGTTGGGTAACCACGTGACGATGTAATATGAAGCTGTTCCGCTGTTCCGCATTGTATGATAAAGATTCGGACTACCGATCCCGGTCCCGGTTCTGATGACTGCGGATAAACTTAATTACGTAAGCTATATGTAATGATTCTGTTCATTAAAAAATTTATTATTATCTTTCTAAATTCGAATAATCAAAAGAAATGCTCGTTATTATTTCATATATCGGATAAAGCTATACGTCTTTTTTTTATAGTTTAGCACCTTTTATGCGTTACTTTTTGTATTACAAACAAGTTTAATGAAAAAAATTGCAAAAAGATGTTTTTTGGTAAAAGGGTATATTTTCTACCAATCAACATTTATTTATATTGCGTAACTTTATTTTTTTTATAGTATTCTTGTTGACCCCCTATATAGTCACACCTCTCGGGACCAAAAAAAAAAATGGTGATTATAAAAATACTTATATGATGTGAAACTTGGCAAAATTTTATTAAAATTATGAAATTTTAATCCATAATATTACCTAAAATTCTTATTAAACTTTAGATAAAATGTGCAGCACATGTTACTTCATCATTTTATCAGTCAATTCTTCTTTTTATGATTTATAAACATTACATAATATTATTGTTACTTATATAATAACAGCCACTATATTAAAGAGAAAATTGTTAATTTTATCACATGAATTATATAATAAAAATCTTATAATTCAGAATATATTTTAAGTTATTATAATCTTTACTATACTGAACAATCATTTTGAAAAAATGTTTTATAATATATAATAAATACCACTATTTAGTATTTTGCAATCAATATATGTAAATATAATTAGTTGTAAATTATATTTACACTATTAGAATCATTTGGAAATAAGTATAATTTTATTTGTAATTTCTATAAAAATTTTATAAATATGAATATATGATATATTTATGAAAAATAACCAAAAATTTAAGCAACTTAAATAATTTTTATATTTTAAAGTTATGAATTTTATAAATATAATATATTTATAAGAATATCATAAAATAAAAAATATGGAATAAATTTTTTATAAAAGTAATTATAATTAAGGGGTCTTATTTTTTATTACACCTATGATACATTATATCCTAAATACCCTAGGCAAGATTATGTAATTCCAGACAAAATTAAAATACATTAAAACAAAAAAGAGTGTAATACAGGCAATAAAAAGAGTATAATACATCACAGGTGTGATAAATTATAAAATCTATTAATTAAAATGAATAAAAAATCTGGTTTAATAAAGTATTAAATTTTAATATTTTTAAAAATTTTTTTATTTATATTTATTATATATAAAAATATTATAAAAATATTATAAAATTATATTATTATTTAATGTATATATATATTTGCTGTAAATATATAGTATTAATATTATATATTATAATTTCATCTTTAAAATAACATTAATTATTATAATATTTTATTAATAAGTATTATAAATATGAATTTTTCTAACTATTACCAAAGGTGATGATCACTGGTGACTGAAATTATGATGATCAACCAGCATTAAAAAAATATAGTACTGGTAAAAATTGATAATTCTGGCTAATGGTAATAATCATCTTAGTGATTTAAAGTAAAATATTATATTATTATTAATACTGTATTTTACTAAAGGTTGTATAAATAGATAAAATCTTATATAATATAAAATTAATTTAGAAATATCTATTTATAATTATATGATAATAATACTTAAGTATATAAATTTTATGATAAAATTTGAAAATTAGTATTAAAATTAGAATTAGAATTAGATAGAGTTAAGATTATGGTCTAATGGATTAGTTAATTAACCTAAAGGGTTAATAATAGAATCCATTAAATTAAATTATTGTTATTATTAAATAATATTTATATTAATTATAATAAAGTACTATAATTATAATTTATAATATATATAATATATAAATTTTTGTTTTTTATTACACAAATAAATTAATAACAATCCTATAATTTAAATACTTTTTATCTTTATAATCATATTAATGTAATTTGTTGAATTATTATTGAAAACTAAATAAATAGGTATTAATTAAATAACAAATTAAGTTTCTAATTGCTTAATATTATATCTAAAAAAAAATTTTATTTAACAAAACAACTTTTAAACCAATTATGTTTATGTTGGTTAATTAAACGTTGATTGTACAAAAATTCATATGAAATCATAAAATACGTGAGGTTACATTTGGTTTTTATAACTGAAAAAGATTCCTAATTGACCGAACAAAACCAAACAATGACGTCATATGCATATTAATAAGGCTAATGGGAAAGTGAATAAGGTTTTTTATTGAAACATTTTACATAATTGGTACAATTAAAATTTTAAAAAAGCATAAACTGCAGAGGTAAACAATAGGGTCCATTAAAATTTTTTTACATAAATTTGATAGACACAAGCTATTTTCTTCTTTTTTTTTTGTTCGCTTGTGATAATTTAAAATCATGAAAATTAAAACTTATTTTCTGCCGTTCCTTTTTATAACTCATACATACTGTGCTTTAATCCCTAATAATAGGGTTATCATAAATTCCGATTCTACTCAAGACTTTAACTTGGTTGAAGGAATTACATATAAAATTGTGCATTTGAAGTCTGGTTTGAATTTGGATAGCAATAGTAACAATATACATGTCAGTTCTTCATTTAACCCGTACCAATACTGGTCATTGCGAAAGGCAAACGAAAATGAATATAACATTGTAAGCGCAGTATCAAATATGAATTTAGACGGTAATGGACAAGAAACATATGCCAGTAACCCAGGAGATAATTCTGTGTCTAATCCATATCAACGCTGGGCGATTAAAAAGGTTAATAATGATACGTATAATATTGTTCATGTAAATTCTGAATCTCGGAATTTAGATAGCAATGGTCAAGAAGTTTATATCAGTTCTTATGAAAATAATTCTGAGAACAATATTTATCAACATTGGTCCTTTGAACCCAGTAATTATAAATTAAACGCGGTAGTAATGGACTTTGAATATCCTCCTGATCTAAAACAAAAACTTGATCGTTACAAGACACGCACCAACCTTTTAAGCGGTAGTCTTGTAATTAACAATCCGACAAATGGAACAATAACACAAACAGTTGATAAAACTGAAAAAAAATCAAGTAGTTATACTTTAAAAATCAGAAAGTCGGAATCATTTAAAGTTACAAAGAATATTGGTGTATCATTTGATATTGGTAGAACCATTTTCGGGATTTTAGGACTAAATACAGGATTCCATGGTGGAATTAAAAATGAGTTCAATTCAACTCATGAGGAGGAATACAAGAAATCCGTGAAAGAATTAGTTTCATATCGTATTCGACAGAAAGTTGAAACACCACCTCTTACCTCAATAATGGTTAATAGTTCGGTAGATAAGATTAGCATTGACATACCATTTAAAGCCAAAATTCGAGTCACTGGCAAAGCTGATAGATTGGACGAATATGGAAGGATTGTTCCAATGACCGACGTTGATGCTAACGCACTTAGATATTATCTTCAAAAGGAATATTACGATGCTAAAGTTGTAGCTGAAGAAGGAAATTCTCTTATTATCACTACAAACGGTAATTTGAAAATAGATGGTTACGGATTTAATGCGTTAATTAAAGCAATTCCTATAAAGAATTATCCGAGCAATCCTCCGAGTCCTCCTAATCTTCCTAATCCTACTGACCCTTCTAATCCTTCTAATCCCGATCCCAACGTTCCTAACTCTCCTAATTCTCCTGCTTATCCAAACCCTCCTAATTACTCTGACCATAACCCGTTTTCTGAGGTCTCAGTCATGATTTATTTCGCAATTTATCTCATGATGATTTTCTCCATTTTTGCTTTATTGGCCTTACTTGTTTACAAATTGTGGACTTATTTTGCCAACAGAAGAAACAGAGTTTACCTTGGTTAAGATAACGAGCAAATTAATTGTAATATTTTACATTTGATCGTTTTTTGAGTCAAAAATAAATTATAACTTATTGTTGTCTAAATTTTATAATGCATGGTTTTGGTTTTCTTCCTTTCAAAGTTAATGATGTACACTTAAATATTAATTTTCTGCCGCCAAAATCATCAGTTGTTTTGTGCTAACACATGTTGACAATCACACTTCCTAAATAGCCAATTATAACAATATTTACTGCTAAATAAACCAAAAAACAACTATTAAAATAGTACATATAATTAAAAGTACTATAAAAAAATAAAAATAAAGCAGCTAGTTAATTTTGAAGCAATTTTTTGATTAAAAAATTTTATTTTTATATGGATTTTTTTTATTATCTAATATTTATTATACAATTTTGTTTTTTATTAAAGAATAATTGATAAATCTAATTTATTACAATAAATTCTATATTTATAAACTAATTATCTCTAATATTTTAAATATAAAATTAATTTAGTAATTTTTTTTTTTTATAATATTTTTTTGTATTTTATCTGTTATGTTAATTTTTACAAATAATAATATTATTTACTGTATTAGGGATAATAAAATAAAAAAAGTCATTACCAAAATTATAGGTTAAAATTAATTACTTTTATTACAAATATTCCAGTATAATATATTATATTAATTTAATGTTACAAATTCATATTTAAAGTATAATTAAATCATTATTATAGCAAAAAAAAAGAAACCTGTTTCAATTTTATTAGCAATAAGTTTTTTTTAAAAAAAAAACTATTTCAATTTTATTAGCAATTAGCAATTTAAAGAAAAATATTTTGATTTTATTAGCAATAAGTTTTACTATTTTAAAAATTTATAATTTAAATATATTAAATACTGTAATTTTTAAAGTAATAAAATTTTATATAATTCTTTAAATTATAATTATATAAAATTATTTGTATAAAATTATTTGTATAAAAATATTTGTATAAAAATATGATCTTTGTATTATTTTTAATTTATAAATTAATAAATATTGATTTGCAATTGATAATATTTAATATTTATTGCAAATGTTGCAAATATTTAAACTTTAATTATTTGCAATATATAACTTGTATAGTACAAGTACAATACATGTATGTATACAAGTAAATCTAAAGTTAATCTTTCTCCATTGGCATTTATCATTACGATCTATTGACAGGTTACAATACTCAATACTTTTCAGTCGTCTTAATATCAATAATGAGTGGAATTCGCAGATTAATTTATATATTTTTAGTTTGAAGGATATAATTACTAGATAAATCACTTACATCTGGGCCTTTATTCCTTAAATGGTAACTTATTCATATCGCAATTCTATTAGAGAAAGATAATCATAATGCTGCATCCCTTATTTCTATCGCATTTGCAGATGTTGCAGTGAAGTGATTTTTATCTTCACAATTGTTTTACAAAATATAAATTTGAATAATTCATAACAATCTATAAATTTTCATGTGATCCACATTACGATGGATAAAAAGATCGTATCACAGAACATATTAACAATTTTTTTTTTCCCTCAACGAAAGAAAAATTTAAAATTGAATTTTTTTTTTTTTTTATAATGGCAACCTTAAGAAGAACGCCAATTACACCGATAACAACTACACAAATGCAAACGGCACCAATTTATAATTCGTCATCAATTATGCCACCAGAACCAACAAGTCAAAATAAAGTAACAATGTGTTTTCAATATTCATATTCAGGAATTTTTAATAGTAGTCAGTCAATATTTAGTCCGCCATTTTCTACTCATACTGATACCTTTTGGCAATTGAAGTTCACACCAGTATGTGTTTGTCCAAAATTATAAATAATATTATATATATACATTTTTTTTTATGCTCTTTTTTTAATCAAAATCTTTTTTGAACGTTTCAAAGTTGTGTAGTGAATATCCAGATTATTGCTCATTAGCATTATTTTGGATTAGAAATCCTGATGAACAAAAATCAGGTCGATTATCAAATGAAAGATTACATGTAACAAAAGCACTTTTGTTTGTAAAAGATAGTGACTCGAACCGACTTATCGAAAAAAAATTAGTTAATATAAAGTCATTTCGTAATCGATGGCCTGGTCAAGGTAATTATGATTTTTCATTCTTTCAATGAATATTATAATATTAGTATTTTATTAAAAAGTTTAAAGTTTTACATTTTTTTTTTTTTTTTTTACTTATTTCTCCTTTCTTATTTTATTAGGGTGGGGAAATTTTGTGCAAAGAATATATTTAACGGACCGAATAACATTTGGGGTAGAATTTGAAACAATTCCATTACAACAAAGTGAGATCACATTAATGCCGAATGAATCATATCCAAATACGTTAAAAATAGCATGGGAAGAACAATTAGAGTTACCGACAGGGTCTGATGTACAGTTTAATGTAGAAGGGCATACTTTATACGCTTCAAGTAAAATTCTTTCAAATCGATCTCAATATTTTAAAGATATGTTCCAAGGAGATTGGTGTGAAGTTTCAAAGCCTAATTCAAGTTCATCATCATCATCATCATCATCATCATCATCATCATCATCATCATCATCATCATCATCATCATCATCATCATCATCATCAGTAGCAACAACAGCAACAACTGTAACAGATACAACGATTGAAGAAGTGACACCTGAGGATATTTTATTTAATCATGATATTAAACCACCAATATCTCCGGTTCCTTCAATAACGTTGGATTCAGAAACAATATCTTCACCAAATTCTTATACGAAATATAAAATTTTTATAACAGATTGTAATTTTGAAATATTTAAAGATATGTTAGTATTTTTGTATACGGATCAAACACCATTTACGAAAAATAATGGTAAAGATCAATTAAGTTATGCTATTGAAATATTTAGTATAGCAGATAAATACCTTATAGATGATTTACGTTATAGGGCCATGCAAATTATTTGGGAATCTTTAACTGATGATAGAGCTGCTGAAATATTATTTAGTGTGGCGACAAATTGGCCTGATCTAAAAGAATGTGTTTTAGATTATGTTGTAAATAGATTTAATTTTGTTAGAAAAACTGATACATTTAAAAATATCAAATCCAATCAATCTAATTATCCGAGTGCTGGTGAAGTTTTTGCCGAATTATTACTTAAATTGGTACCAGATTCCTAAGAATGGACTCATTAAATAAGTATGTACAGATTATCAAAAAAATTGAGAGGATTAAACAATTAAACCAAATTTGGGAAAATAAAAAGTTTATCGACACTTTTTAACTCAATATGGATAAATGAATATATCTTAAAATAATACCCATTTATTTCTTTTAAAAGAATAAAATTACAAGTTTACAAAGTAAAATACAATAAAAAAAAAAACGCTTGTCTAATTTAATTGGTTTTGCATTAAACTATTTATATACAGCAACTTATTTATTTTAATGCAATTTGGAAGATTAAAAAAATTCTCTTATATTTAGTATGATTTCTTCTCTGAGATAATTCCCACTTAAACTTCCTCTTTAATGATTTTAAATACTTCAATATCATCAAAGGTAAATTCATTTGATTCATTTGGTACAATAATTTTTTTTTCATAATATTTTTGATTACAAACAATTTTTTTAGGAAGATTTTTATATTCTAATCTAATACCTAAATCATAATTACCAAATCCAGGTCCTTGAACGGTTCTACAAATAGCAAACTGAGAATATTGTTTTAATACCCTACTTAAAATAGCATCTTCTTCAGGATTATCTCCTTCACCGAATGAAAATATAAAAGCATCTGGGCTACAAACTGTTACTTCATACGGATATTCTGATTTAGTATTTACCGGATAATATCCTCCTAAAATAATTTTAGAATGACTCATCGTAGTTACAACTACCGTAGCCCCTTGTTCTGAGCATTTATCATTATAAGATTCTATATCAAATCCATCTCTACTACCACGATAAATTAATTTAAAATTATAAGTGAATGCTTGTGGTGACGAATAACAAATTGAAGATGTTGGTGAATTTTTTAAAAGGGGTGTTCTTGATGAAATACTTTTTGTATCTGAACTTGAAAACACGTGTAATCTCTCGTTATTATTTTCTTTCTTAGTTGTTGACGGAGTCGTCGTCGAGGAAGAATCGTTTGGATAAACAGGTCGCCTGTTCTTACGTAAAGTCCACAATTTTTTCAATGGAGAAGATTGTTTCCACGAAATTTTCATTGACCCTTTTTCTTCATTACGAGAATGTGAATTCTTTGTTGTTTCAGTTGACGTTATGTTGCAAGGAGGAATTTCTTGATCTTCATTTAAGCTTAAATTATCATCAACACTTATAACAGAATTCGAACAGGAATCTTGCGTACAATTTTCTTTTTCTCTTCCAGTATCAATCCATCTTCCAATCATGGCAACATGAGTATGATTTATAATATTAGAATCACTCAAGATAACATGCGGACGCAAAACATCAGGTTTCGGGTTTCCTTCTTCATCCAAACAATAAAAATAATATTGCAGAGCTGCATTATTTGTTGTATCAGCCGGCAAAATACGTCTATAAGGTAAAACATGATTATAATAATCATTACGTGAAATCAACGAAAATCTGATATAGGGTATAAAATGTTCGATTCTACTCTTAAGTAATTCAAAATCTTTGTCCGACCATTCCATTACTTTATTTGTATTTATAATTGGATTTTTTGAACATGCCCATAAAATTAGTAAATTCCATATTACTCCATCATGCACAAAATTTTCTTCTTCTGATAATAAATTCTGAAAAATTGATTCATCTAATGTGTTGAAATTATGACAATCTTGAAACCACGTTGTTGTATTAATAATATCTACACAATTGGATCGAAATCTTTCCAATACATCATTTTGATATACCAATTTTACTATTGATATAAAATTTGATTTCAACTTTTCTGATTTTTTTTCAAATAATTCTCGAACTTGTTTTTCTAAATCGTCCAACATAAATTCATCCGCCGCTAACCAAATACCAAGAAAGTCTTCTCCTTCTAATATATTCCAATCAATTGTTCCCGAACAAATATATCTAAGGAATAAAAAAAGTTAATCATAAAACGAATTAAATGAATTGAAAACGAAAATTATTAATTTACCTCAAAACTATTTCAAAAACTTTTGGTTTAATGTTTGGCTTTTCAATTATGAAAATATCATTTTCTTTTCTTGCCCAATTGCTCGATAATGCAGTACAAAAATAATTGCATTTAGAAATTAATGTTTTTGAATTTGCTTGAAATTTTTTCACATCAGGTTGTTCCCCTACTCTAATTAAAACATCATAATATTCATCTTTGTTATTAACACCCAATGTTGACGTTGGCGTTGTTGTTATCTTCGAGGGGAACGTAGTCTTCGGGGGAGGTGGAAATTTGTTCAATAAACTTTTCTGTTCCTCCACATTTTTAGATTCCTCATTCACTACATTTATTTGATTTATTATCGTCGATGTTGCTATAGTATTTGAATTATTATCTGATAACATTATTAACATTGAACTCATTAAAATCTATAAAAAAAAACTATGATAAATAATTGAATCAAAAAAAAAAAATTTATAAGCACTGAAACAGGTTTATTTTTGGAAAAAGAAGAAATAACTAAAAAAAGCGTAAAACAAACAAAAAATTATTATTTTGTAGATACATATTTTTAGTACGTGTGTAACTTTCCAGAATTGGATTTATTCTAGTTCCGTCGTAGCCTTTTGATGACCTCAACAGCAGCCAGTTAATTAAAAGGATCCCATGAATTATAGGGGCTAATTGGCTAATCAGGTGCAGTATATAAATTTCATACCGCAGCGCGATCGGTGATCTCTATCTATTCCGCAGTAGAATATGATCGACGTTTCAAATAAAAGAAAAAAATCATATTTGATTCCGTAACTTATACAGCATACCTTCTTTAGAGCCATTTTAAAAGTTAACCAATAAAATTTATCTAAAAATATAATTTAAGGAGAAAATTCGAAACAAGTAATCTAAATAGGTTATTTACTTTCTTTATTTGTTAAGTATTATAACATGATCAGGTGAAAAATTGATCTATTCCGACTCTAATCTTTGTGAAAAGATGATTAGCGTATAGTAATGGAACTTGAATGACTTTTCAATTATCTGTTATGGCTAGATAGTTTATTATTTACTTAATTTAGTAACTCGGGGGTAATGGAGTAATTTGTTACACGAAGATTATAATTATAATACAATTTTGATTTACATTAAATTATCTAAAATATTAATATTCTAATAGGTTAAATGATATATACAATTTTATAAATCCAGCATCTTAATTCCTCTAATACCAGCTACCTTAACCAAAATTTCCCTATCTCCTGCGCCAATAAATTCTTCATTATTTTCAATATTATTTTTATCTTTATTCCTCAACACCTTAAAAACTTGATCTTCGTCCATTTCTAGTACTTTGACAGTTTTTTTCAATTCTCTAGTAGGCGAAATATCAAGAGTAGATAATACATTAGCTAAATAACCTAAATCAGTCAATAATTGTCGCGTACCATGTGATGATAACTGTGGTATAGCAAAAATCTTTTCTAATATTGCATGTATTGTACCACGTGCTACAGAAGTTATCCATGCGTGTGTAACTTCATCTGTAGAAATCTCATCATCATCTAATTGTGAAACAGAGATTTCTTCTGTTATAATATTTATAATATTAGATTCATTTGCTATTGTAATAGATGATGTCGCTTTCACTTCTTCATCAACTTCAGTAATTAAGCCCTCCTTTTTATCCTCTTTTAAATCCTTTACCTCTTTTTCTTGAATAGGTTTTTCATCACTATAAGGTAAAGACTTGATTGAAAATGCCAAACTCTTATCATCGGCATAAACTTCGAATTGTTGCGGCAAAGTCAATAAATGTTCACCAATCCTCGTAATATATTCATTTGGTTGTAAACTAAATGTAGGAATCTGTATTTTAAAAGGCGAAATCTTTGCCTTTTCAACGACGCTATTCCACACTTCCATATTAGGTAAATTTGTAAGATGTTTTGCTATAGGAAGAAATATTGTATCAAAAACAAATCTTTGACATAAACGAATAAATGTTTCTACAGATTTAATAGAAGGTGATAAAATCTGTTTGGTCTTAATATTTGTTAAAAGTTCGTTCAAATTATAAGAATTTAATGGAGATTGACGAAGAAGAAGAAGTGAAGATTGTGTTCCTGTAGAATTGGATTTTTTATTCTGACCTTCTAATGAAGAAGTAACAGAAGATCTTCTTTCATACCATTCTAAATCATCATCAAGAGATTCAAGCATTAATAAATCTTTAACTTTTATTAAATTATTTTTTACTTTCTCTTCAACTTCACTTAATCGTTCCGAAGTTATTCTGCAAGTTGCTAATAATTTTAGTCCAATATGAAAATTTGACCAGTCTTCTTGTTGTAATTTATCTTGATCGAAATCAAAATAATCATTGACTGAGCCGTTTTCTTCCTTATCCACAGCTGATGTTCCTGCTAAGTTACCTATCCCACCAAGACTTCCATCCAAACCACAATCTAATCTCAGCTGTTCAAGTAGTGTTTGATATTCTTTAATAAAAGAGATAAAGAAAAAATTCAACACTTCTATTAATCCAATACCGCCAAATCCGTAAGTTAGTTTCATGCATCTTTCTAATGCAGATTCGGACATCATAAATATTTCACCGATAATCTCAGACATGACTTTTGCTAAATCTGATGTCCCCACTTTTTTTTTCTTCTCTGAGATTGTCTTTTTGAGTAAAATGATGAGATAATTTTTTTCATATTCTGAATAATCATGCTGATATTCAGAAAATGGTTCAAACACAACATTCCCCCATGTAATTAAATTAGCCCTAGACGGAGATTTCCCACTCACAGACGCACTTGTCAATGCGCTCACACTTGTGCTTTTTCCACCCGCACCATTAATACTTGAACTCATTCCAGAACTGATCTGTATGGGATTAAATAAAACTTTTTCCATTTGTCTCCCAAAACTCTCACTAATAACCCAAGCATTAATAATTTCTGGAAGACATTCTTCTTTATAGAACTCAACTAAACCTGTCAATCTTACGCTCAAAGAAGGCTTTAATGAATTAAAAATATTTTCAATTAAAGACATTAAAGTCTCATTCGTAACGGGAAATACATTACCGCACCAAGTATGTTCCTGATTAAGTATAACAAACAATTTGTCATAAAATTCTTGCAAGAATTCTGTAAATTTTTTCGGAAATTGCGGCTGGAATTGCCGTTGAAGATGTACCTGCGTTGTTGGAGATTTTGGAGATGTTGGTTCGTTATTAAACGAATCCGAACCACCACCTCCAACAACATTTCCTACAGCTCCGGAAAGCGAAGGAGGAATATCAGTTAATAAAGCATATTGCCACATTTTCACAAGAGGAGCTTTTCTTGACCCATAATAATAATTACTAAAGTCTTTCTTTCTCCCTATTTGATTGAATATTTGATAAAATTTTTGACAGGCGCTAATATCATGTTGATTTAACGCATTAACTAGTTGTGGACTAACTGTGGCTTCTAATTGATTTTGTAATTCCGTTAATAGTTTTCTTCTTTCCTCATATTCCGGTGTATTTTGAAAGATAACTAAACTTTTTTCAGCTTCCATTAATCTAGCACTAGCTTTTTGATAATCTTGTGAAGCAAATATATTACTTGCTTCTTGTTCTAAATTGCTCCAATTTTCAGCTTCCTTTAAAACATCCCTAGAAGCTTCCATTCTGGTC
The DNA here is from genome assembly GCA_003833135.1 of Oehlia diaphana. NCBI lineage: Eukaryota > Fungi > Glomeromycota > Glomeromycetes > Glomerales > Glomeraceae > Oehlia > Oehlia diaphana. The sequence goes on along the minus strand of QZLH01000343.1, from coordinate 27,267 downwards.
TTAACTAAATCTAAATATTTTAATCTATCCAAAGCTTTTTCTGTGCCTTCTTCTACATTATTCAATTGCGATTTTACTAAAGACACCCCAGATTTTAATTTCGTAGCATCTTCTTGCATAACTTGTAAATCAGTTATAATACGTGGCATAGACTTAGTAACATCTTCAACGGTTCTTTCCAATCTATTCGAAATTTCCTGATTTAGAAACTGGAGTTTTTCTATAAGAGTTGAAGTGTGTTTTTCTAATTCTAATAACCCAAATTCTCGAGGTTTCTTATTATCTACGTGATCTATTACAGAATTAGAGTTGGAGACAGCAACAGATAACGCTTCATTAATCCATGATTTGACATTAAAATCTTTTGTTAAGAATCCAGAAAAATCTATAGACTTCCCGGAGGTTGTTGATGTTGTCGTTAGTACTGGTGGTAATGTTTCTTCTCTTCCTAAAGTTGCTTCTGATGTTGTAGAAGATAATTGCGGTGTTATTGTCGTCATCTGTTTTATATATACAATATAAGGTTTTTGGTAAAGTTTTCGAAAGTTTTTTTTTTTTTAGAAAAAAGAGTGATCAATAAATTACGTAATTGCATGGTTAGGTTACTCGATTCAAATAATCAAAATAAATCCAAATTAAAGATCTGTCGTTAATTGATTGATCTTGCTGTAGTGAAAATTAAAAAACTGATTAATATAAAAGGAATTATTTACATTTGAACGTGCTACAATCTCTGAAGGATATAAATTTATATTGGTTCAGATAAATTCACTACAACAAACCTTTCAGTGTCTCCATTTCCTTACGTCTCGTTCTTACAGAAACCAACCAGTTTACTTTCTTTACTCACTTTTTTATATTTCTTCCAAAACTTTCTTCTTTAAAACAAACGATCAACAGTCTATTGTTTTACGATGCAAGCTATCAAGTGTGTTGTGGTTGGTGATGGGTAAGCACTTTTGTTAATCTTATTTGTGTAGACAATCTCTTGTGAATTACGGAAAGAACGAGAAGAAATTTAAAGCATATGCGAAAATCATGGAGAAACAAGTGATGTTCAGTTCTTAAACAGAAATATATTTATTAAATTTAAAAAGTTATTTTTTATTTATTTCTTTTTATAATTTAGTGCTGTCGGTAAGACATGTCTCTTAATAAGTTATACCACAAATGCTTTTCCTGGAGAATATATTCCAACTGTGTAAGCAAAAAATTTAGCAATGAATCTTTTGGTATTTATAATTGTTAAAGTTTTGTTATTTAATTTAATTATTTATTATTTGATTTTCTTCTTTTTAGATTTGATAATTATTCAGCAAACGTAATGGTCGATGGAAAGCCCATCAACCTTGGTCTTTGGGATACTGCTGGTCAAGAAGATTATGATCGTTTACGCCCACTCTCATATCCTCAAACTGACGTATTCTTGATTTGCTTCTCTTTAGTCAGCCCTCCTTCCTTCGAAAACGTTCGGGGAAAGGTAAACTTCTTAAGAAGCAAAATATTTTATAAATAAGAAAATAAGAAGTTAATAGTAATATACTTTTTTCTCTAGTGGTATCCTGAAATTACTCACCATGCCCCCAATATTCCAATTATCCTTGTTGGTACTAAGCTCGATCTTCGTGAGGATAAGGAGACCATCCTTAAGCTGCGACAAAAAGCTCAGTCCCCAATTACATATCCACAAGGCCTTCAAATGGCAAAAGATATTCAAGCTGTTAAATATCTTGAATGTTCTGCTCTTACCCAAAAAGGATTAAAAAACGTTTTTGATGAAGCCATTAGGGCCGTACTTTGTCCTGTCCCAGTAGTAGGCAGAAAGAATAAATGTATGGTTATGTAAATTGAAACTGTTCTTTCATAAATATATACATACATAAAATTTCATATATGTATATAATATTATTATTTCTTCAATACAATAACTTTTTGGGTTTTATTCTCAATTTTTTTAATTCACGAACGTGTTACATTTAGTGAATGTTATGACTAAAATTACGGTTGAAAAAAAAATCAAGGAAACAAAGAGGATCATGAGAATTTTTTTTAGAAAAAAACAGACTTACAATAAATATATATTAGTCGGATAGAACTAAAAAAAGACTATTAATTCTTGCAAATTTTCTGATGGTCATCCCAAATTGATAAATTTTAAAATTATGTACTTAAATACTTATCAAATGATCCTTTCTAACGACTTTGATTCATATTATGTATTTTATTATATTATATGGAATAAATATATTTTCTTTTTTTGGTACCATAAATTTCCATAAATAAAAAATAAACCTGAATTATTGAATGCATTATTCATATGAAATTTGACTGGCATGGTTTTGAATATTGAAAAAATAATTTATAATTTTCCCTCCATTATAATACATGGGGAGATGGCCGAGCGGTCCAAGGCGCCACGTTAAGGCCGTGGTCTCGTAAGAGGCGTGGGTTCGAATCCCACTCTCCTCACAAAATTAAAAGATAAATTTTTTTGGTTAACTTTGATATACATTATGCATTGTTATTTGTTACTAAATTAATCTCAGATAACCGTTTTTTTTATTTTATAAAACACATATTCGTTCTCTCTTTTTTTTTTTTTTTTGCTTTTAATGGGAGGAAATCGATACGATAAAGAACGGGAATATTCTAGTGGAGTTGGAAGTAGTTATCGTAGGTCGAGACAAGAAGAAGGTGGTAGTGCTGGCGAAGTTGGTAGAGATTTTGCAAGTCGTTATGGAGTATGTTACTTTGATAAACTTTATATTTTAAATTTACTATGTATTATGAGCCGCAAAATATCTTAACGATTTGATAATTTATTATTGTAACTTTATAGGGTTTATTCTCGGAAAAGGACTGGAAATGTCCCATGTAAGCCTAATTCTTTTACTCATATTTGTAACTTTAATAAAATACAATTGTTAACAATATAATTATCAATTAAGTTGTTCAAATATCAATTGGGCACGACGTCCAGAATGTAATCAATGTAAAACACCAAAACCAGGTTTAGAAACAACGATGGGATCTAGGGAAGGACGTGGTGGAGGATTTATGGAACGTGATGAAATAGTTGAATATCGTAAATCAAGAGATGCAGAAAAGGATGATGAATGGGATGATTTTGGTAGAAAAAGAAAACGAAGGGAAAATTCTTATAGAAGTGGAAGACATAGTCATAATGGAAGTGTTGTTAATAATGATTTTAAATCTGAAAAATCAGCTTTGAAAAGTAATAAGAATGGAGAAGAATTGGAAGAGGATGGAGATGATGATGATCGGTGAATTTTATTATTTATATATCATTATATCTTTAATTATTTTGTTATATTTTGCTAACCAAATTATTATAAATTTACAAAATACGCGTTTATCGACAAAACGATATAAAGTTGGGCTGCATGGGATGATATCATTGGAAATGAAGATTCAAATGAAGAAAATGCTAATAACAATAAAAGTAAATCAACAATATATAATGAAAGACGGTCTCAACGTTCGAATAAGCTTTCACATCGGCGACTGTCTCAATCTCGTTCACCATATCGACGAGATCGCTCATTATCTCGAGATAGAAGATCACGTAAGAGTAGGACAATTTCTCGAGAGCGAAGGAGAAGTCGGTCAAGTTCAAGAGATAGGAGGAGATCTGAAAACAATGATAGATATAGATCTAGATCTAGGTCAAGTGGTAGAGACAGGAATAGGAACAGAGATAGAGACAGAGGAAAATCATATCGTAGTCGATCTAGATCTATTTCTAGAGGTAGGAAAAGGTCTTATTACCGAAGCAGATCACGTTCAAGAAGTCACGACAGACATAGAAGTAGATCTTATTCAAGATCGAGATCTAAGGATCGTAGACGTTAACTTTTTATATTACCTAATCTTGGTTACAAAAAAAAATTATTTTCATATTTTCACTTTTGAACAAAGTTAATCAACATTGATCGTTTATTATTATAACGAAATAAATAAACAAAAAAAAAAAATATTATATATTGATTATAGCTTTTTATATGCAATACATATTCACTATTAGAATTTGATCAAATGAAATATACATCCTAATGAACAATCAAGTCATATTCAATTTTACATTACACATTATTTCCTTTCATGTAAATTCGTAGATTCACTGTATTATTTTTTTTAATTAAAACTTTCTATTTAATAAATTAAATTTAATGAATTTAGCAACCTTAATTTTTGTATTATATGTTTGGAATTCACTTGTTGGCAGTTGTACAAAACTAATGGCTCAAAAATAATAACTATTCACAAAATTAAATCTACTACTAAGATACTAAGAATTATGATGTTCTGGCATTAGTAACTAACCGTTTATTTCGTTTATTTTTTTTACTGAGTTTAAATTCACATAAATTTTTAGTATTTGACTAGTATCTGACCATTATGTTATATTATCCTCAAGATAAAAATTTCAAATATTATTGCTATAAGCAAGTTAGTAAAAATAGAAATATATCAATAGTACAATCATTATAAAATCTAAACAAGTAAGATTATTAATAAATGTGAAAAAATATTACTTGAACAGATTATAAATAAAATAGAAGTTAAAAGAACAGAAAAATAAGCTGTAAAAGAAAAGTAAACATAAAAAAGCTTTAATAGACAAATATTCCTTTTATTAGATAAACCTTCTATACCTTGTATTTTGTAATTTCTATTTAAAAAAATTGGTTTATAATAACTGAAGATTTAAAATAAACAAGTTTTTTACTTTAAAATTATATTATTATTATAATATATAATATTAATTTGTTGATTGAAAGTCTTAACAAATGTAATTTTTTGATATTATTAAAATTGTCTAATTTATTTATAATAAAGAAATATAGAATAGGGTAATTTGGAAGGTATATAATAATATCAAGGCATACAAATACAGATATAATTCCTTTTCTTTTGTTTAGAGGGTAGTGAAAGCACATACTGAAGCCATATGATAATAATGATCCTATATAATCTAGTAGCTATTACAGGAGGATATAGGTGAATTTCATATTGGTGATGGTAGGGCATGGGAGCAATCTATAGGATGGGGAACCGGTTCAGAGTTTTAATAGATTAGTTATGTATATACCAGAAATTCTGTACTACTATTATATAACTAATAAACTCATGAATTGCACTACCTTGCAAAAAAATAAAGAAATATAGAATAGTCATTAATTTATTGAAAATTTTGTAAATATTATTAGTATTGCAAAACTATTATCATTTTTATTCTATATTAAGTTTATTTTTTTAAGTATTGCTAAATATTACCAGTAATGGTAAAATTATAATGTAATATTGGCTAGCATTTTATTAGATTTTTAATTTTAATTAAAAATACATTATAATGCTAATATGATGACTATCACTACAGGTAAGCTTTAGCAGTTTCTTTATTTTATTTTTTTTTTTTTTACTTAAATTAAATTATATAATGGAATTTATTTTCTTTTTCAATACATTGCATATTTATAGAATTCCAAATATCTTTAACAATAATTTATTCTGATAATTTGAAGTAATACCTTTATTTTTATTAATATTTATATTAAATATATATAAAAATAAAAAATAAGGGTCAATCATCCTTGGTTCATTAGTTAGTCTGTGAGTCCCCTCATAAAGTCTGATTATGGTGAAGATGCAGGTTCAATTCTGGTTGATTACAGAATCTGCACTGAATTTTACTGTGTGTGAAAATATCATTTTATTGAAGTGGAAGCATAAGATTAGTGTGGACTGCATCATGATGTATCAGTATGTACAATTAGGTTGCACATTAACAGAAAGTCATAATGTCCTCCATTCTGAGCTTAAAATAATGGTAAGTTAATTGTCCTATCTAGGTAGTTACTGCTGGTACATTGCTTCTTATCTTAGTGGTCACTTTACGATACCACTAAGGGTATAGTAAACTTTACTGTAAGGGTTCGCATACTAAATAGGGTTTATGGATGGTAAAATCTTAGTTACAATGTCTTTGTGGTAGTTTACCTTCTAATAGGTTTAGACTGACTATGATGTTTGTCAGCTTACAGATATATAAGATTTTGAAATGAGGTTCAATTTCTTAATGTATTTGATATATTCATGGTGAACCCTGGGCTAAGGATGGTGCTGCAAATAAGCAATTGCAGAATAATTGTGATTTATGGTATTGCGAAATATTGCAGATTTTTAAACCTAAATATCTGCAATTCTGCAATTCGCAATTGTCCGCAATTTCGCAAATATTCTGCAATTCCGCAAAGTACCACAATTCAATTGCAGAATAATTGCAGAATTGCAGAACATTTGCATAATTGCGAAATATTTGTGGAATTGTGAATTATTTGCAATTTCACAATATTTTTTATTAAAGCAATCCAAAAAAATGTTGCGAAACATTTTAATTAAATATACTTTGAAAAAATGTTTCACAACATTTTTCTTTAAATTAATTAAAAAAACGTTGCAAAATGTTTTTTTAATTAAAAACACTTTGAAAAAATGTTTTGCAACATTTTTTTGTCAAATTAATTAAAAAATGTTGCAAAATGTTTTTTTTAAATTAAAAACACTTTGAAAAAATGTTTTGCAACGTTTTTCTTTAAATTAATTAAAAAAATGGTGTGAAACATTTTTTTAATTAAAAACACTTTGAAAAAATTTTTCACAACATTTTTTCTTTAAATTAATTAAAAAAATATTGCGAAATGTTTTTTTAATTAAAAACACTTTGAAAAAATGTTTCACAACGTTTTTTCTTTAAATTAATTAAAAAAACGTTGCAAAACATTTTTTTAATTAAAAACACTTTGAAAAAACATTTTGCAATGTTTTTTCTTTAAATTAATTAAAAAAATATTGCAAAACGTTTTTTAATTAAATACACTTTAAAAAAATGTTTTGCAACGTTTTTTTGTTAAATTAATTAAAAAAATATTGTGAAACATTTTTTTAATTAAATATAATTTGAAAAAAATGTTTCACAACATTTTTTTATTAAATTAGTTAAAAAAATATTGCATAAACATTTTTTTTTATTAAATCAGTTTGGTAAACTAGTACTGAAACCAATCAGATGAATTGCAGAATTGCGGATTACTAACCGCAATTCAACTCCAAAATCTGCAATATTGTGGATTTGATCAATCAATTCAAGCATCATCCTTACTCTAGGTGGCTAAGATAAGTCACTTATAATATAGGAGGGATCCTATACCCTCAGAGCTTACTGTCCTGGTAGTTACTACTACAGTCAGACCTCTATATACGATATTGCTGTTTTGGGGAAAAAGCATCAGTATATCGAATTATCAGTTTATAAAAAAAATTTTATATACCGATATTATTATAAGTAACGTGATTAGTATCGGTATAAAATATTTTAGTATATATAAACGTGACTTTATTCTACA
>QZLH01000342.1:3903-63113 GCA_003833135.1 Oehlia diaphana | reverse complement strand
TTTGGAGCTGAATTGCGGTTAGTAATCCGCAATTCCACAATTCTGATTGGCTGATAATTAAATTTTTTTCTAATAATAATTTAATAAAAAACACACCAGTTTTATAAATATAAATTTAATTAAAAAAAATTTTTTAATAAATTTATTTATTTATTATTTATTAGAAATAATAAACCATAATTTCTGAAATGGCGCAACTGTGCCAAAAACTAAATCAAACACAGACAACAATGGTGAACTTAATAATACTAATTAAAGTTCTGGGCTGGAATCTACAAAAAAAAAGTGAAAGAACGTTAATAAACGTTCTTACATAAAAAAAAACATAAAAAACCCCGCTTTTCCCTCTAAAAACATCTACCAGTCTCTATTTCCAAGTTCCAGGCCAGAATCTACAAAAAAAAGAAGTAAGAACGTTAATAAATATTCTTACATAAAAAAATAAAAAAACCCTGCTCTCCCTTTAAAATACTCACCAGTCTCAAGTTCTAAGTTCCAGGTCAGAATCTACAAAAAAAAGAAGTAAAAGAACGTTAATAAACGTTCTTACATAAAAAAAATAAAAAAAACTGCTTTCCCTTCCTTTAAAATACTCACTGGTTTTCATTTTCAAGTTCCAGGCCAGAATCTACAAAAAAAAGAAGTAAAAGAACATTAATAAATGTTCTTATATAAAAAAACAAAAAAAAGAACCTCTCGCTTCCCCCCTTAAAATACTCATTGGTCTACATTTCCAAGTTCCAGGCCAGAATTTACAAAAAAAAGAACAGTGTTATTTTTTTAAAATGAAAAAAAAATTTAAAATTGCATAATGCAATTCTTATTTGATTTGTACTATGCTATCTGATAATCTAATCCAGATCATTAACTATTAATATCAATAACCATCAAATTAACCAGTTGGTATGTTTTTTCTAAAAAATAAATAACTTTTTTTAAAAATTTTATTAATGAAAAACCAAATTTTTTTACTTTTAGTAATAAGAAGAAATCGGTTTCTTTATTAGTTAATTAAAAAAATTACATTTATTAAAAAAATTATTATTTTTTTTGCGGGCAATCCGCAATTCTACAAATAATCTGCAATTCTGCAATTAATTACGAAATTGCAGATCATTTGCAGAATTGTGGAAAAATTGCAGAATTGCGTCTAATTATGGATTATAGAATTGCAGATATATAGACTTCAAAATCCGCAATATTTTGCAATACTGCATATCGCAAATATTCCACAATTACTTATTTGTGGCACCATCTTTAATTATATTTAAATGATATTTAATTTTTGTTTATTTCAGTATATTTTAAGTATAAAAGTATATTTTTGTAAAATATTTTTTATAGAATAATAATTTAAATAGTATTTATTTTTAAATAATAAAATTACTGATTTAATTTTGTTTTTTTTAAAGTAGTAAAGTTTTTTAATACTATAATTATATTTTTGAGTATAGATTTTCAGCACTATATTTAAAAATAAAATATATAAATATAAAATATTTCTTAATAATTAAAATAAAAATAACTGATTTAAAATTTAAATTTTATTTTTATTATATAATTTATACCAAATATATTTAATTAAAAATTTATAATAATAAGACATATAACAATTGATGTTATGGAATAGGAATTTTTTTGTCTATATTACAAATTCTAATCAGGAATTACCTATTCCTTTTATATATTTAATATTAAGGAACTTCTTTCCAAAAGAAAAATATAAAAAACTCAAATCTATTGTTAAGTCAAAAAAAGCTACACTAATAATTACTACTCTGTTTTTAGAAATTTTTGTTAATAAATTTTATAGAATTATTTAACAACTACGTTGTAACCTAATAACAGAATGGGAACACACATAAGTGATCAAGAAACAAGACTTAAAGAAGAAAATACCAGCATATCAACATATTGCATATAAATAAATTTCAACTTAGCAAATAGAAAGTGATACATATGATTTAAAAGGAAGGAAAATTCTTAAACACAATGAACAATGGTTAATTTCTCTTGAAAAAATAAGTCAATATATAAATCAGTTTATTAAAAAAGAAAATAGGGTAATTTAAAAAATATATAATAATATCAAGATATATAAATATATATACAATTCTCCTTTTTATTTAAAGGATAATGAAAGTATATACTAAAGCCATAGAATAATAATGATCCTATATAATCTGATAGCTACAATAGGAGGATATAAGTAAATTTCATATTGATGATAGTAGGATATAGGAGCAATCTATAAGATGGAGAACTGGTTCAAAGTTTTAATAGATTAGTTATACTTATAGCAGAAAAATCTGTAATTCCATATAACTAATAAACTCATGAATTGCACTACCTTGCAAAAAAAAAAAATTTACAATAATAAATAAAATTAGAAAATAGTAATTTATCGCTATAGCGAAATATCGCTAGTCTGATATATCATGTGACTTTATATAGTTAATTAAACTATCAATAAACTAGTCTGACTAATCATTTAATCATTTGCACGTGATTTTTTTTTTTTGAATGATATCAATCTGATCAAAAAATTTTTTTCTCACGCTCTCTTATTTTTTTCTTTATACTCTTTTATAATTCCAAAAGTTATCACTCTTTTTTTACTTATACCCGAAATATCATGAATGAAGAAATATTAGAAATATTGGAACCTATAGTTAATGAAGGTAAGAAAACATGGAAAATGTCATTATAGTTAGGGTATGGAATTAGGGTACAGAATTAGAGTTAGAGTTAGGGTATGGGATTAAGGTATGGATTAGGGTATGGATTAGGTTATGGGATTAGAGTACAAATTTATTAGTTACTAAAATTTACTTTTTTTAGACGAGTCAAATTTACCTAATAAAGATGAACACACTTCCTTATATACTGAAAAAAAATTTCATACATTGGAAGAGTGTGAAGATTTTCTTGATAAATGGTCAAAACGACAAGGATTCTGCATAATTAAGGATCGTGTAACTCGCGAAGCTGGTGTTGTTTGTCGAAGAACACTTATTTGTGCTCACAGCCGCACTTATGAACCACATTTCACTAAAGATACCACTACAAAAAAGTTAAACTGTCCATTTTTCATTAATATTTCTTGTCCAAAAAGCAGGAATCCAAATGGTTTTGTATTTGTTAATAAACTTTTAATATTATGCTTTATTATTTGTTTAATGTAATGTTTCTCAATGTAACAATTAATATTTAATAAATATTTTAAATGCTAAATGCTTCAAATTGTTTGAAATAAATTTTACGAAAAGTCATGTGATATAAAATTTCATGTGATATTAGGTACTGGTGATATTTTGCTATTGCGATAAAAAACCAAATCCATAAAATTATATTATAAAAAATGATAATTTGAAAATATTTAAATAACTTAATAAAAAAATGCAAAAGTTTATGTATAAAAAATTATTTTAATAAATATATATTATTTAAATATTGGCTGCTAATAAATTGTTATTTTACTAAAATTAGAGTAAAATTAAAAATATTACCTCATTAATATTTGCTAATAGTTGTATGGTAAGAATATATTTGCAGTAAGATTTAGTAATACTCTTTTAATTTTAATAATTACAAATTTTAGTAAAAATTAAATGATATTATAGTAGTTAAAACTAAGTTTTTTTTTAATAATTATTTCAGATTAAATGATTTTACAATTAAAAGAAATCTATTTGTATCTGAAAAAAAGTTTTCTATTTCAATTTCTTGTATTTTAAAAAAATATGATTAGAAAAAATTAGGGTAAAATTTTGGACAGAATTAAAAATATCATGAAATTCTGCCCATTAATATTTGCTAAAGCTGGTGTGAAAATCACCTGTGGTGAGATTTAGCAATGCCCTTTTACAAGTTTTAAACAAAAATATTAGGTAAATAAATTTTACAAGGTTAAATTGTTTTTATTAATGGTTAAATTGTTTTTATTAATTAATAAATACAATTTATTTAAAAAATTGATTAGAATTTAACAAAATTATATATTAACCTTCTTTATTATAATTTGTTTGTAGCTAGCCACTTATTACAAAAAATTAGTAGCAAGTGTAAAAAGTTGTAACTTTTGATGACAATTTTTATTATAAATAATTTCAATTTGTTGAATAATTTTAAATATATTTTTGTTAATATATAATATATTGTGTGTAAAATTACATTTCAGTATAATTTACAATATAATACTAATTATCTCGTCTAGTATATTGTACTAAAGGATCTTTAGGTTGAACTATCATTGTAGTAAAATCACATTCAGGAAATTTATTTTTATATAATTCAAGATCAAACATTCTAACGAATACAGCAATAATGGTTTTTATCTGTAAATAAGCAAATGGTTCACCAATACATCTATGTCGTCCTAAAAAAATATATACATACATATGAGATTAATACGCAAGTCTATCTTTAATAGAAAAGAAATTTCTTGTTAAAGCTTACCTGCACCAAATGGAAGAAAAGGAGATTTTGCACTAGCAGAATGTAAAACACCAAAACCATAATCAACCAGATCGTCATCCCTTTCTTTAACATTTTGATCAAAGTCAACCCATCTGTTAGGATTAAACGTTTCGGCATTTTCAAAATATTCTTCAGAACGATGAGAAATAGCAAGTATAGATTGAATATAAGAATCCTTTGGTATGACATATTGAGTACCAGGAATAGGTAAATCTCTAAGTACTTTTCTTATAACATTAAAAATAGGGGGACGTAATCTAAGAGATTCTCTAACGACATTATCATGAAGTGTAAGTTTTTTAATACCATCAAATGTTAATGGTTCATCCAAACTTCCAAATACTTCAATTTGTTCTTGACGTAATTCATTAAATAAGTTAGGTTGTGATGCTAAATAAAGCAATGCCCATGCCGTTGTAGTGGACGAAGTATGTTGTCCTGCCATTAGCATTGCTATCATAATATGGGCTGATTCTTCATCTGATAATTTTCTTCCATCTTTATATTGACAATGTGTTGTTAAATATTGCATAATATCTGTACGATCTACAATTCCTTTTTCTCTACGATCTTTCATAATATCCATAAAGAAATGTCGCATTTTAACATGTGCTTGATCTCTTAATTTATTTGAAGGAAGTGGTAAATCTTCAAATAAGAAATTAACTGGTTTAAACCCTCCATCCAAATCATGAAATATTTGAGCAACTATTAATATACAAAAAAAAAAGAAACATTAATAAATTTATTATGTGGTTTTAAACAAATAATATAACGATCATTAGATTACATAATTACATGACTCATCTAATTTTGACCGGACTTCTTCTCCCAATAAGCACTTAGATGCTGTCATAATAATTAGTTCAGCAGTTGCTTTATGAACATCTTGAACGTCTGATTTTTTATTCCATCTTGAAAAATAATTTTTAGTTTCCATTTCAATCATTGGTACATATGCTCTTAAATTTTCATTTGATAATCCAGCTTTAACAAATCTATTAATTAAAAAAAAAGTTCAGATTTTCCCTTTGTTATTTTAAATAACCTGGAAAAAATATAACTTACTTTTTTTGTTCCATGAGTACAGAATTATGTACATCATAAACAACACCTTTACCAAATACAGGTACGGTTAAAGATTTATAAGCTGCTTCAGCTGATGCATTTGCTAATTTTGCATTGAATACAAAATTATTTCCTTCAGACCCTAAACATGTTACCATTCTTCTACCCAGTAATATAAATGTAAAATAATTTCCATACTATATAAAAATAATTATTACTCAAATTGAAAAATTTTAATATTAAAATTAACTTTAGAACCAAATTCTTACTTCTTGTTGATATTTTCTGTAGAATTTGATTGGATCCATTCCCATAGTTATCGCTGAACCAATAACTGGAATCCAATAAGGTACAATTGGGGGTTCATTTTGTTTACGTTTAACATACTTAATTATTAATTCATAATTAATTAATAATCATTTTTTTTTTTAATCTCGGAAAATTAAAATGTAAAATATATTAAATAACTAAAAAATACTTACAAGAATTGAATTTAAGATATATAATAGTGGTATACTAAAGGTTACAATTGCACATAAATATAAAATTGTATTAACTGAAACCTCTTTAACAAAAGGTGCAATTAACTTATTATTTTGCACTGTAACATTTGCATGATAAGCAAATGGTATCAAATAATCATTATAAATTGTATCAAGTATCGAATTGACCAATAACATTTTATTCTCTTAAACAAAAAATAATTCATAAAATAATCAGAGAATAAATTGTTTCTCAAAAAAATTTTTAGCGGCTTATATAAAAAAATATCGAAAAAAATTTTTTTGATTGTCACACCATACACAACTGATAACCATATAGATTTTACTGATTTGGAATGGGTTGAAAGGAATAAATTCTATAACTGATAACAACCTTAAATTACTTATAGTATCGAAGACGTCAAATATGGTTGATCACACGTGAATGATCAGTTGATCACTAACCCTACCTCTGTATTTTTTTTTTCGCAAATAAAATTTCATCTCATTTGTCCTAGTTTGCACCATTATTTCACAAAAAATAGTATACAACCTGAAATATTTATCACTTTACTCTGTCTTGTCGAATGAAATACGACTGCGAACGCTTTTCCTGTCCATATTAATGGAAATGAGCTTGTTGGGGCCCTCATAAAAGTCACAATAACTCGCCATTAGAATCGTTTCGTCGAGATGGTTCGAATGGTATCAAAATCATAATTCTAGCATTGATAGATGGCGAGTTATTTTTTGAAATTATTAGAGAGGAGATAGATATTCCCGAAAACGTCAAAGCGAAGGACTTAAAGTTATAGAAAGTAGAAATTTTTAGCTATCATGACGATCAATTGAGAAAACTCTTGCTCACAATACCGACTCCTTTTAATAAGAAAAATTTCGAAATACTTTCCTGACTCACCTAGCCGAGAATGTATTCAGACATAATCGAATTGCCCGTAACTGCCGCCACTTCGAGCAGTGAACAGGAACTGCTTGAGGAGCTCGCCTCGCTTCGAGAATTTGATCAACAAGTCCGTTCATGATGTCATGATGTCATGATGTCCATGATATGTACGAAGCAGTGGAAAGAATCAAGAGACTTCGTGAGAATTTTTATAACAGGATATTACAATATAGGCTTTGTTAGCTGAAATGAAAGGCATCCAAGTAGACAATGAATATCGAACATGCGATTAAAGATTACATATACCAGCCACCGGCACTTGAGAATGATGGAGCGATATTAAGCTTCATGAACGATGGGGATAGATATTATCCTAGGAACGATGTCTCATTCCGAGAGATGTTGCATTCGCTAGTATCAACTTAAATTTACTGTATTCACTGATGCTCCATCAAAGCATTTAACGAATGGACCTTTCCGAAAGTGTCAATTCCGTTACGGTCTTCGAAGGGTAAGATCGTTGAATAATCTTGATTAGAATTTAGGAATAGGATGCTTGCTTAAGCAAACGGGATAGCGTAAAAACGTCATGTGCCAAGAACTTTGTTCACACCCTTGTATTTATCATCTAATAAAAATTTTTTTAGAAAATAGAAATCACGTGATTTTGGACCTTTCCCCATCATAATTCCCAAGATCATCGTATACAATCTTTTTCGATGAATAGTCATTCATTTTCTCAGTAGCGTAGTTTTACTGTTAAAATTGTGCTATCCGAAGAGTGAAGTCCTGGCGTCGGGATAATAATCTAGTTCTTTATACCAGATAGTTCACTTTGTTTATAATTGTATTGGACACGGATTACCACTCTTTAGAATAAAATAAAAATAGCTCTTCTTCTGGGAGTCTTCTGGTAAGTAATTATTGTTTGCCTTCCATGATCGAAGAAAGTTGATTTACGAATTTTTTTGTTATGACTGAATACAGACTTGATATCAATATCTTTTTTAAAGTATCAGATTCAGCTGTCTGAACCCAATTCAAGTAAATTTTGATCGAATTAGGACTGAAAAATTATTCAACTTGGATGTGTCTTCATGTGGCAATGGAATTCGTGAACTTGGGAGAAAATTAAGAAGACTATAGTAAAAGAGTTTTATGAAAGGAAAGTTAATAAGAAGGATAGTTACATCACTACACTAGATAATAATGATTTATGGGTGGATAGTAAAATTAACGAGAACATAGGTAGCTAATGCGGAGTAGTGAAAGGAACTGTCATCATATGACTCCTTTTAGACGTCAACTACTCCAGTATTTTTATTACTTTCATTTTATTTTACTAGCTAGAAGCAAAAATATTTATTTCATATAAGTATAGTATTTTATTTGATAAAATAAGTGATCCAATATCTATAATTTTATAAAAGGTTTAATTAGCAAATTCATTAATAAAAGGATTACGTCTGATAAAAAGTATACATTAATTTCCTGGTACATACAGGTTTTAATCTAGAATTGGAATTAGTGTAGAATTCGAGAACTAACTCTGGCATGTTTTTGACTTTATATCATAAACTATTATTTTTCTTATATAACTACCTTATTATTTGTGCTTAACTTGGCTATTTCTTATTGATGCTCGCTATTCATTCGAAACATTTCTTTTTGTAAAACTAACAATCTTTACCCATAATTTCTTCTAAATCCCATTCCAATTCGCATTATGAGCGCGGATTGTTCTATCTAACCATATTTCAAATTTTATCTACATGCTCAAATAATATATTCAAGCTTATGAAATAAAATGACAACTTCTTCAGCAACTTCTTGAAAATTTTGGAATAATTAATTAATTATTAATCTTATAATTTTAATTTATTTAATAAAGAAAGAAAACAATTAAGCTCTTTAATTTAAAGTTCATATTTTAAGGGACAAACAAAGAATGGGTGAGAGTAATTATATCATGATTATTTACTAATAAATAGAATTATATATGTGGCGCATGCAGTATCAGATCATTAATTCATTAAATAACGCAACTTTCGTACCATAATAGTCTTAAACTCTTAATATTCAGAAAATCATTGCCTAGATGATTATATACGGCTGTTACGCAATATATTTTTTTAAGTTGAACTTTTGCGAGAAAAGAGATGATGATTTAAATGTAGGCTGTTCAAATGTTTACGATTCATTGAGAATGACAAATAAATAGAAATAATCAAAATCGCATGATATTATGTCAAAAATGACGAATCCTGTAAGGATAGTCAGTCAAATTAATTAGACAAAATTAACCTTTCCTTTAAAAGGAAAATGATATAATAAAGGACGCGTATAGTTTATTTTTATCATAAATAATTAATATTTACCCGACCCATTATTCTTAATAAACATCATGTGAGGAAATGTGCAAATGTCGTAATACCGTATATCGCGGACTCGGGTATCTTTGCAAATCGATCTACTAACCTCATTAACCTCATGTAAGGTATTCGGATATTATAAATCCCAAAAAATTGTTTTTGAGGAATATTTTATACGGAATGCTAATTATCTACTTATATACAAACCCAAAAATAGTAAATTATATTAAATACTATAATGGAATCAAATTTTGAGGGGGAAAACTTTTTATTGTTTCACAAAATCAGGAACTCTTATTCTTTAACTTTGAGGGATATTGTTTGTGCGTTGTAGTTGAACATTTGATAAATTTTTGTTTGTAAATTCGAGTATTCCCGCGTGTTTCAAATTTATTTATAATAAATCTAAAATAATAATCTTTGTTTTTTTCTGTGATACGTTTAATAAAATAAATAAATCGAAAAATCCAATAAATCCGCCATGATGGTGTAACATCCTGCATGTCGGGTGTAATTCCGCTGCGGGTTATAACTGGAAGTTTCAATGATTGATCTGGTAAAATTTTTTTTTTCGAAAAAGCCAAATTATAAGCTTATAAGCTTAAGTAGGGAATAACAATGAATTGATGTCATTTTGTCAGTATTAATTATATAATATCATGTACTTATAATTATTTATGATGAAAAAATTTTTTTTTTTTTTTATTTAATCTTAAAAGCCACAAACAAGTATTTAGTCTAGTTAAGATTTACCGTAAAAATATCTGTTACATCACGCATGTTGATCGTGAAAGTGTCCAACTGGCAGGCTAAATAAAAATGTTGTGTTGAATAAACAATGGGAAGACGAAGTGGTCTTTTAATATAAAAAGACAAAGATGTCCCCTTCAAAAGTTAAAATTAAAAAAAAAAAACCCATAAAACCGAATTTTATAAATAAAATAGATTCATCTTTTTTTTTCATATTTTTCATAATAAAATAACACACATAATATATATAATATACACATACTTATCCCCTATACTCATATTATTATAAATTACGTCCTCAAAAAAACATGTCTAATAAATTCGCATACTTTGGAAATTTATCTGATGCCGATGTTGTCATCCAGGCCGGAGAATTTCCTAACTTTAAAAAAATTTTGGTTCATTCTAGTATTTTAAAGGAAAATTCTCCGTATTTTCGTGTTGCTTTATCAACGACATGGGCTAAAAAAGAAGATGAAAAGATCATTCTAAAGAAACCAAATATAACTTACGCAGTATTTTATATTATATTAGAGTAAGTATTTTTTTAATATGTTAGAAAAATCTAATACGAATATATATATATATACTAAATTATATTATATTTTTTTATTAAACTTTTGCTAAAATATTTTCTTTAGATACTTTTATACGAAAAATTTACCTTTGGATCAACACGAAGGGTCAACTATACTTGATCTGTTAATAGCATCTGATGAACTTTTAATCAATGAATTACTTGTTCAAATTCAAGATCATTTAATTAACGTAAAAACCGAATGGTTAAAAAAGAACTTTTCGACAGTTTTACATGTTGCCTTTAAAAGGGAAACATGTAAAGATTTACAAAATTATTGTATGGATAAAATTTGTTGGAACCCAAAAATAATTTTTGATAGTAAAGAATTTTTAAATTTTGAAGATTATATTCTTGTTGCATTATTAAACCAAGAAAATTTACAAATTGAGGAAATTGAACTTTGGGATTATTTAATTAAATGGGGAATAGTTCAATTACAACAACAAAAAGAATATTTTAAAGAAGAAAAAGATACTAATATTAACAATACTTCTGATGATAATAATAATAATAATAATGATAATAATGATAATAATGACAATAATAATGATACCACTATTACTGTTAATAATAATACTACTACTAATATTACCATTTCAATAGATTTATTAAATTGGAATAATCAAGATTTACAAGATTTGGGTAATATATTAAAAGAATGTATACCCTTAATTAGATTTTCAGAATTTACTAAAGGAGAATTTTATGATAAAATTTGGCCTTTAAAAGATATTTTACCATTAGAATTAGAACAAACCATTACAGACTTTCAAAACGATCCTGAAAATTTCGAAAATTTTTCTCTTTTACCTCCAAGAAAACCAATAATTTCAATCGATTCGGCTCTTATAAAACCACAACAAGCATCAAAAATTCCTGATTGGATTGAAGTACAAACGAATTCACCAAATAATTCTACCAGAGTTAGATATGAATTTAAATTATTATTAAGAGGAAGTAGAGATGGATTCACACCTAAAGTATTTCATGAAAAATGTGATTATAAAGGTCCAAATGTTGTTGTATTAAAAATTCGTGGATCTGGTCAAATTATTGGTGGATATAATCCTATCGGTTGGAGAAGTTTAAAAACAAAACGTTGGCAATATACAAAAGATAGTTTTTTATTTTCTTTTGGTAATCGTGGAAATGTTGACGAAGCAAAATTAAGTCGCGTCACTCCTGGAAATGAGGCCATCTATGATGATCCTTCTTTTGGTCCTTGTTTTGGTAAAACTGATTTAGATATGAGAAGACAATTTAATGAGGAAAATTGTTCTGCTAAATCAAGATGTTATAGACATGCGATTACGAATACTCCTAAATTTGCTGTCGACGATTACGAAGTATTCCAAGTTTTATGTCATAATGTAAGTATCGGTAATGGATCGTTTTGTAATTTAATGTAATCGATTATTCACAAACCAAAGCATGTTCAAATTTATTTTAACTTGCTGGAGAATAGGAGAATAAAACTTTATAATTCATTTTATTTTATTTTAATTTCTTTTTTTTTTTTTGTTTTTAATAATTTTTACGGACTACATTTATTAACACGATTTATTATTTTTTTTTTTATTTGTTAGTTAAAAGTTCAAAATAATTCTTTGTAGAGCGAAGATTCATAAAATCGATTCATGCATATTACGAGGTCAAGCCTTAATACCCTTAAAGCCTCTAACGGCTTAACCATCATAACTATCAAGTCAGCGCATTTCAAAACCATTGTAAAATTAGTTATTTGTGATATATTTGCATTCTTTCATTTTGTACTATATAATAGTTTTTTTTTTTTTAACTTTCCAATTATAATTATTAATAATGAATAACAAATGTACTTTATAATTAACATTAGTGATTACGTAAAAGAGAAAACTTGTTTATTTTAATATAGTTACTTAATAAATAATAATAAATTAATTTTTTTTTTTCAAAACAAAAAAAAATATACGTTTCCCCCAATTTCTTATTGTTGTGCTTCACGGAGGTAAGCCTAAGACGCGAAGATTTTTTTGTGTAAAATTATCGGAATTTTTCGTAAATTTTTATGCAAGGGAAAAAAAAAATAATTTATATCATATCTCACAAATAATATTAGTTTCTTTTGTGTTGCATAATGCATATATATGTTGTAATTTATACTATTTTATTAAATTTAAAATATTATTTCTTTTTAGAATGTAAAAATAAAAAGAAAAGAATTTAAGATGAAAAGAATATTGAGAATGGGATCTCTACTTTAACCAAAACATTTCTTATCAATATGTGATCGATTAGATGGTTGTACGAGATTAAATAAGAATAAACATGGCGAAAAAATATTTATTAATTTCGGCCAAAAAAGTAGCGCAAAATTTCAGCCTTAGACGCTACTTACCCGTACATCTAATTATGCATAAAGGAAATGTTGGAAGGATATGATCTCAATGTATGAGAATGCTATGGAAAAAGAATATATGAAAAATTATGGAAATGAGGGCAATACAAGATACTTTTTTGGGAAAATTTGAGAATGAAATATAAATTTCAAAATGGAAATATTGAGAGTAACGAAGTACCGTAAATTATGTACGAAGTACTGTAAATTATGTGCGTGGAATATTAAGATGGCTATTATTGCGATTATTTATGCAATGTTGACTTAAAGAAATAAATTATTGATCGACATCCAATAAGAAGTTAGATCCATGAAATTTAATAATAGTAAACTGACAATAAATTTTATCAAATAGAACTATTCCTCTTCAACACGTGGGCAATTCGCGGATTTACATAAAAGTATTATGATCATCCAATCGTTTTCACTATTCATTAATGAATGATTCGGCACAGTACAGTGTGAAATAATATTTTTATTTTAATATTATACAAGAATTCACTAAAAAAAATCCTTATAAAAAAACTAGGTATTCTATCTTAATAACCCGATCTAGATCATAATAAATTATTCTTTTTCAAACAAATAATGACCAACACACCAAATATTTCCATTATCATAATTAAACATTTCAGCAACAGCAAGATAAAATGTTCTCCATCTGTAATACCAAACAACAGCATTTTCCTTTCCTGTTTTTTTTTTAAAAAAAAAAATATATAATATATCAATATATTTACTAATGATATATATATATATTTATTTACAAAAAATTTAAATTATCTTACCATAAGTTTTAGCAAGATATTCCATCGCGGGTTTCTTATTTTTATCTAATAACTTTAACCATTCTTCAGATGTTTTGCCATAATGTTTACCATTAACAACCCATTGATTAACCAAACGTAATTGGCGTTGAAAATAAAGAAACAAATCAACGGAAGGCATCGTTCCACCCGTAAAAAAATATTTTGACATCCAACCATCTCCAAGGGTAAAATCATATGGTTGATCAACATGACAAAATACATGAATAAATAACAATCCCTTTGGTTTTATCCACTTTGAAATTTTTTCAAATAAAAATTCATAATTTTTCATATGTTCAAACATTTCAACTGTCATAATACGATCAAATCTATGGAAGGGAATTTTAATTTCAGATTATCATACTTGCAAAAAAAAACAATAAAATACTTACTGATTTGAGGAATCAAAATCAAATTCT
Source organism: Oehlia diaphana (assembly GCA_003833135.1). Taxonomy (NCBI): domain Eukaryota; kingdom Fungi; phylum Glomeromycota; class Glomeromycetes; order Glomerales; family Glomeraceae; genus Oehlia; species Oehlia diaphana. The sequence continues at coordinate 48,873 of QZLH01000342.1, read as the reverse complement.
TTGATATTTGCAGTGATGACTTTTAAATTTTCAAAGCCATTTTGTTTTGCCATTGATTCAATGTATTCTCTTTGAGTGCTTGAATTCGATAATGCTGTAATTTTCGCGTTGGGATATTTCTAAAATAGATTTAATGGTACGATGACAACAATGATTATAATTAGGATCTTTTTTTTATAATAGACACCAAAATTATTGATTATATTCAAATCAAACAAGTATTAAACGAGATTAAATAATCAAAATCACTTAATTATCATACCTCACACAAATACAAACTTAAACTTCCCCAACCACAACCTAAATCAAGGATTTCCATTCCATCTGATACTTGGGCTTTAACGCAATAGGATTCTAACATAGCTTCCTCTGCTATGTCCAAGCTTTCGTTTCCTAAATAACATATAAATTACTTTAAAATTCATCATTTTTCGAACGTAAAAACTATAATTACTTACCTTTAGGAAATAGACAAGAAGAATATTTCATTCTTTTTCCCAAGCAAACTTTTATAAATTCTGTTGAAACCTATTAAAATAGAAAATTTTAATAATTTAAACTATATATATCATGCATTAATTATTCTTACCTCATAATGCTGTTCATTAGCTTTATCGGTGTGTTCGGCAATGGGTTTTTCTTTCAATGAATTAACAAAGTCAAATTTTCTTTGACAATTTTTTTCCACGTCACCTAAATTAATCCAATCCAATCTTTCCTTTAATAAAGATCGAATCGCCATTCGAAGCACAAAATCTGGAACTAAACCACGATCTAATAATGGTTCATACCAAAATGATTTAGCATTAGCAACCTGATTATTATTATTATCACTATTGTTAGTTGACATTTTTTAAAAATTTCCAAAGAGAGAAAAAATTATTTTTTTTTTTTTGGTTATGGGAAAATCAAGTTCATTTTATAAAGAATTCACTTTCCTTTTTAATTAATTGGCGGTAAATATGGATAAACAGTAACGTAACACAACATTAAAGATAAATTTTTTTTTGTTTCAATACATTCTTATCAAAAATTGATTTGCTTACCATATATTTCATTCCTGTACCGATGTAATTTTACACAATTATCTTACATTATGTTTGTATATGCATAAAATTTTCTTGGCATTAATTTTTTTTTTTTTTTAAAAAAAAAGGAAGTTAAATTAAAAGTTTCATTCAAGAAAAAAAATTTTTTTTTTTTTTATTTTTTGAAACGCGTTAAATATTATTACACGTAAAAGTTATATTGTTTTACAATATTAGAAATTTGAGTTTAAAAAAATCCATGAAATTAAAATGTCGTGTTACGTTAATAATTCATTATCTAATCTATGCAATCCATGCATAGATCAATTAAATCCAGTATTTATCACGTGAATATGTGGAATCAAATTAGAATCGTTTCAAGGAAATATTTTAAATCTTTCAATTTACCTGGGAAACGAGTAGATGTATAACAATAAAAAACAAGAAACAAAAAAAGGAGAAGAAAGTTTCGTGTAAAGTTAATTTGCTTTTACGATTCATCAAATATGTTTCAGTTTATATTAGCATAAATTGGCAAAAATTTTTTGGTTTATCCAATTTAATTGGGTAACACATAAATGTTGATATGCAACGTTTCAGTTTATAGATTGGTTAAAAAATTTATGTTGCAGATAACGATGATTTCTCTGTAATCTATAACGTACAAGAATATCTGAGAATTGTTTATATTATCTTTGATTCGTTCTTTTAAATTTGTGAATAACCCGTTCTTTCATTTGATCTTGGTCCAAATACTACAAAATTAATCTTACAAAAATAACGTCCATTTATTATTCAGTCATTATTTTAAGGTTATTAAAGAATAACAAGTTCACAGTGTTTCATGTAATAAATAGCAAATAAGTGTTAATATGAAGGAAAGTTTAAAGATTTCGATTCGATATACATGAAGTTTGTGCGTAGTATAAAATTTTGTGTTACACAAATGTACTCATAATATACGATTTGCATCAAAAAGTTATTTTGATTATTATGAATACTTTAAAACTTTTATTTTAGAATATATAGCTAAATTTTTCTCCTAAAATTATTTTGTGAAGCGACTGTGAAAAAAATAAACCTAACTTGATTTTAAAATTTATAATTAGGTGTCAATTCCAAACAATAATAAATATTATTATTTTGTGCAACGAGTTCGTATCCGTACTGTAATCCTGGAAGAGAAGGTCTCCAAATTTATCTTGGAAAAGTGACAGGATACTAAAAGAAAACGGAGTTAATTTCACATTTCGACATACACTTTGGCATGGGAACCAAACCAAGTGTAAGCTTTTCCGATTTTTATACACGTGAATTAAAATGTATTCTTCCCACATTCTCATTCCTTCATAAACCAAATCAATTATAAGATCCACAAATTCATCAATATCTTCGATAAGTTTTGCGTGTACTTGATGAAGTTTCGAGTTAGTAAACGGGATTTGAAAGTAATCTAATTCTTCATCAAGTTCTTGTTTATTCACTGTAAAACAAATTGTATTTCATCAGTTTGATATTGATGTTGATGTTGATAATTAATTGGATTCCATGTTATCTTGCCGGTACGATAGAATTCCATAATATAATGAAAAGCCCGACCATTCCTATCAAAGAAATATTCGTTATTGTTAGTTGGATGGAGCATCATTTGATTCCTTTCTTGAAACATGGTTCCAAGAAGTGTATCAGGACGTGCTGTCAAAGTTGATTGTAATGTTTCATACTTGAACGATAGATAAGAGAAATGTCAATCTTCTTTTTTTAATAAAAACGTAACATTAAATTATCAACAAATATTTTCTTACTTTAATACCACTAATGTTTAAGACTACTTTTTCTTCGTTCGAGTTTTCTCGTTTTCTTTTCTTCTCTGGGTCTATTTTGTTCGTATTAATCAAGAATTTTTTCAAACTTATCAAAGTATGTAATATTTAATATAAAAAATGCGGATAAACTAAAGTATGACGATATGACATTATTACGTTATGTGGAATTAATTAATTATTAAAAGTATAATGACAAGGAATTTAAAAATTTTGCAGATTTAAATATAGACTAAGCCGTAATTAATTTGATGAAATCATTACTTATTTTTTAAATAAATTATCATTCTATTTTATCTTTATATCTTTTTTGTAATAATAACTTTGATTTTATTATTATCAAGATGCCTTTAAAAAGAAGACAAACAGCAAAAACCAGGTATCTTAGGATCATATATAACTATCTAATTTTGTTAAACAATATATTTTATTTCTAAAAATAAATCGATATTATTATAGTCTTAAAGATTCTTCAAAAGAATCATTACCTTTAATTGCTTCAATTGAATCTGACCAACAAAATTCAAGTTTGATTAATGCGACTGATAATTCATCAAATAAGAGAGTGCCACTTTATATTAGTGAAATTATTGACATGAGATTTGTATTTGGTGAACAATATGCAAAAGTAGTATTTGAAGGTATTTTTTATTTTGTTAAAAATTTTTTTAGAGTTAAAATTTTGCGAATATGTTAAATTTTATTTAAAATTACATTTATAATGTCTTTATAGATAAATTATTTGAGCCGCAATGGGAGCCTGTGAAGAATATAAAACGTGCGGAAGGACTGATACTCAAATTTCAACAAAAGAGAGAAAAGGAAGAACGCGAAGAACGTATAAAAGAATTAGAAGTAAGGTTTTTAATATAAATTTCATTAATTTTAGTAAATTTCTTTAATTCAATCGTTGATTAAATAGGCTCAGTCCAATAATAAAGATAATGAAATAGTATCTAATGACAACCAGGATTCTAAAGATAAGACAGTATTTATGCAACAAAATTCATGTCCTACTACTTTTGTTAATTCTTCACCGAGAAACAACACAGATAACTATAATTATGATTCAAAATTGAAATCTGTAAAATTTGCTCAAGAATTAGTTAACGCTAAAACTTTTTCTAATGATGAATTTCCGCAAGTACCAACTTTAACAAAAGAGATACAGCTTGAGAATGCAAATAATTATAGCCCAATAAAAATCAAGGCTACACCCAAACCCATTCTAAGGAGCGCCTTGCGAACATCAAATAAACGGCAGTTGGAAACATTGTATGTGGCGCAGTAAATAGTAGTTTATAAACTAGTAATATATTTATTTTTTCTTCTTAGGCAATGGAAGCAATGGAATGGCATTTTATTAAAGGGCAAAACGAGAGAATTTGTAGCAAAAGTAATTATTAAGACTTTAAAGGAAGGACCAAGTTATAATGCTATTTCGTAAGAAATCAAATAGTTTACTTCCAATAATTAATTTTATATTGTACTAAAATTTTTCTCAATTCTTCTATAGGGATAAGCTAGGGTCTAATAACGTTTTTTGTATGGCTAATACTGTGCCATTGTCATATGCTTTATCTTTGATAGGTGAAGATAAAGAACTAGGTGATGTTCTTATAATGGAATGTGAAAGCGGCAATTTGAAAGATGAACAGGATCATATGATGTTTCATAAATTGGTATTGACTATTAAGAATTTATTTTTTAAAAAATTCTGTATCATCATAATTTTATAAATATTTTAGGTCGCGTTTATTCGATTGGAAAACGATTATAACGGATTACATCTTTTCGTATTTTCCGATTATCGATGGATATACAAGAACAAATTCAATCAAGAACATTTACTTCTCGTGGCCAGGAATATTAAGATTAAGCAAAATTATTTGCTTATTCAACAATCTTTGATAAAGGCGCTTGATAATGAAACAACTTATGATACAAATTATTGTAAAGCAAAGACGGAATTGCATACTGGTGATTATAATGATATCATAACAAAGTTATGTAAAAAAAAACCGAACTTTACCGTATATGCAAGACCCAAACTTGGCGAAACAGATAGTATAATCACAGTGATGAAGGTTTTAAGAGCAAATTATTTTCCGAATTATGATTGTGATAAAATGGACTTGGTTTTGGTGTGAAATAATATTTATTTTTACTTAAATATGTGATAAAAGAATCAAGTAGTAATCTTTGTTATGAAATTTTATATAGGTTCATGTTTTAATGTTAGATCAAATCAATTTCATGCCAAACTTGATCAAACTAAAGCATCAAGAGCAATGTAAATTCCTAGTATATGGCTGGGATTTCAAACAAAAAGATCCTATCAAATTCGAAGAGTACTTTGTTTCAGGTCACATTTCTCTACAGGAAATTTTATTTGTTATAAATTATGATATCTAATACCAATTTTCATAATTTTCATTATGAATAGGAGGTATTTTATCTGTTACGACAAGAGTATTGCTGGAAGAAAAAAATGGCTTGCAAAGGATTTTGGAAGTTATTGAATATGTAAGAAATTAAGAAATATTACATAAATACAAACGTGCTGCATATTATATAAACTAAATATTTTTGTTCTTCATTAGCAAAAGGAAAATGGTGTAGAGTGGAAAATTTTAATGGACCCGGAAATAAAATACTGCAACTATAATCTAAGTGCTTTAATAGATTATGATTTAAAAAGGTATTAATATGAAGTTTTTTGTATATTCATTTTCTTTTACTAATAATTATGTTTATAATAATAGTAATAATTCTTTTGACGAAAGCGGGATTAATTTTCATTATTTCGATTTATTTTTGTGGAGAAAGGTAAATAACCTAAAGTTGATTTTAAAGACTTTTGATAAATAAACATTAATAAAATCTCATTATTTATTTATTGAAACATAGTTGAAAAAACAAAACGACAACAATATTTCTAGAATTTATCACGCATTATTGTTTTCATATTCATTTGAAGTTGAAGCTAATATTAATAAATCACCAAGGCATTGTATACTTATAGCGCATAATAAAGAAATGCCTTTTTGTCCCAAAATTCCTGGTGTAAGTATATGTTTTCAAAGTTGGGATTTCGCATATTTTTATATATATTAATTTGTAAATTTAAATAGGTTGAAGTAATTACTTTAAAAAATTTTGAAGAAATTTTTGGATTTGATGATACTATGGAATGGGAATAAAAGTAATTCCATCTACGTAAAAATTTATGCATGTTATTTGAATGTAAAATAAGAATAAATTGTATGCTTACATAACTAAACTTGTATAATAACAATTGCAAAAAAAGGAAGGACTAAAAAATCATTGAATCAATTATAATTTCACAATAGCAGTGTTGGCATTTGGCCGCAGCCAAGATTTTTTTGGCGGCCAAAGAAATAACTAGATAGGTATTAATACCTTGTTGGCATTTGGCCGCGGCCAAAACTTTTTTGGCCATTTTGGCCACGGCCAAACCGCCAAACGGCCAATGTGCCAACACTGACAATAGTACATTTTTAATTTTACGTGATTTATATAAGAGTAAGCCAGAATTAACATAATGTTAGTCAACACTAATGTTTAACAGAATTTTTTATTCCCCAATAATTATTTTTTGGGTGTAATAATAAGTTACAACGTTAATTTATGATGCTAATGAAATCTGAATAAATAAAACGAATATCTGAAGCTGCTTCCTTGCAAATGCACAACCGAAAGTATTCATATCTTAATTTCGTAATATCAATCCAGAATTTCTGATGTACTTTGTTGCCGCTAGTGAATTACTGATGAATTACTTAACATTAATGTTTTCCATATTTTAGATTTAATTTTTATTAATATTTTAAATAAAACACTTGTTGCTCCTTTTGTAAAAAATCAATAAACGTTTAATTTAGTGATTGTCACATTATTACAAGTTACAAAATTATAAAATATAAATGCTTACTTTTAAATACTTGAGGATATAATAATAGTATTAATTATAACATTTCAATTACAAAATAATAAATGTTTCAACATCTAGTGTAGAAATCAATAATTATATCACAGTTAAAATCCTTTAATTAAAATGAAGATATTTTAAATAAATTATTATCAGGGTTTGGAATTTTAGTTAATTAATATATATGGAATTTTTAATAGTTTATTACTAAAATGCAGAAAAATTTTTAATATTAATTAGTTTAATTAATTCCATTAGATATGAATATTGAACTTATTTTGCCATTTAAAATAATTATATTTGTATAAATAGTAAATACGATATGATATTATATTAATAAGAATAGTTATATTAAAATTATTATAGCAGATTTTTATATATATAATACTAAAATTATAATTAATTTATAGAAAAGTATATTAATGAAGTTTAAATACAAATTTATACTTATTAATAATAAGTATAAAGTAATTATATATAAAATAATATCAAATATTTAAACACTTTTTATAAAATAAAATATCTTTTTAAATAAAAAAGCCAATCATTAGTTATTAAACAGATAATATTTAAGTTTTAATTTAATGGATACATTTCTTAAATTTATTATACCATTAAAAATTGTCAAAATCCTTTCAATTACCTTTAAATTAAAATGTATAGTATATTTTCATATTAATCATCATCTATTATTACTATTGAATTATATAGAATTATTTGCTATTTTTATTAAATTTTTAGGTCTTTTATTTTTAATATACAGTATACAGTTCACCTTTACTATAGTGAATCCTATAGATTGGAGATTAAAATTCATTATAGTAAAAAATTCACTATATTAAAGATTATTTTATTATATATAAAAAAAATCTGTATCTGAATTTTTTTCATTATAGTAAATTATTTACTATATAAAAATTCACTATAGAAAAGGTGAATTGTATAGTCTTTTGTTTTTCAAGTTAAATTTACACTTTAATTTTCCATATCAATATATAATTTTTTTTTTAATTTTTTATATTTAATATTTTAAAGAATTTTTCTAACTATTATGCACCAGGGGTGATGATCACTGATAACTGAAATTATAACAATCAACTAGCATTAAAAAAATATAGTGCCAGTAAAAATTGATAATTCTGGCCAATGATGATAACTATCTCCAATAATCTGAAGTAAAAACCTATTTTAAATATTTATTATATGTAATAATAAATTATAGTAATTATAGTATATATATAAAAAATAAAAAAAATTAAAATAAAGTATATATAATATATATTTAAAATTTTTGCTAATTTATATTATATTAAAATAAGAAATAATTATTTTTTAAATTGAATAATTATACTTAATTTATTTATTATAATATATATTTAATGAATTTCTTATATTATAAAGATTAAAGATACTAAAACAAAAATAAAATATTTGTAAAGAAAATCCTATCTTTTATTTTTATAATATGATATTACTATTAAATATTAAAATATTAAGGTATTTGAAATATAATACCTTTTTATTTTATTCATCATCATTGCTATTATTACTATTACTGTTACTTTTATCATCATCATCATCATTTTCATCATCATTGTCATCATCATCATCATTATCACTTATCATCATTGCATCACTATTACTATCAACACTATCATCACCACCACTATCATTATTACTACTATCATGATTATCATTTTCATCATTACTACTATCATCACCATCATTATCATCACCACCACTATCATCACCACCACTATCATCATCACTATCATCATCACTACTATCATCATCACTACTACCATCATCACTACTATCATCATCACAACTATCATTATCACTACTACCATCATCACTACTATCATCACTACTATTATCATTATCACTATGATTACTTAAGCTATTATTATCATCATTATCGCTACTACTAATATCATCTTCTGAATTGATAGTTGGAGCAGACTTTGGTCGGTTTGGCTTTTCGGGTATCTTATCTCTATACCTGTATAATAATTCATAAAGAATTTCTAAAAAAAGAATGTTAGCAAGTATTTGAACAAAATATGAGTTGTTTTTAATTATAATACCTTGAAAGTCTTTCTCTCTGAAACCATTTACAGTGTATTTTAAATGACGCCAACGTTCACACAAGAATTCATGGGGCCTAAAAAATTTAAATATTAAATAAAAGGAAATGAATCATGATAAATATACAAAGATATTACCAAGGTCCCCATTCTTCATCTGCTAGATTGCCCCATACTATCAAATATTCATCTGTCTCATTCAATTCTTTCAATCTTTTTAATAATTAAATTCAACATTAGAAATTTTTCAAAATTGTTTGATATTTAAATCAATATAATATTCTTACCTTTTACAAAGCATATAACTGTCATAGCTAGTCCATCTTGTACCTCGATCCTCGTCAAGTTCGTACCTAAGTCTCAATTCTTTAACCCACTTACTTCGACAAGAGAGTTCTGATCTTTTATATTCCATGGCTTCAGCAACTAGTGCCCACGGAATTCCCCAATCTAAAGTAACATTTTCATTATTTTGTTTGGAAATATCGACAACTATTTTTATTAACTGTTCTTCTTCTTCTTTTGACCATCTTCCTAAATATAATGTAATGATCATAGAATCATAAATATTAATAAAACAAATATAGTATAATATGGATAACAAACCTCGATTGTACTCGTCTCGATGCAAAAGGAAAATATCAAAACGTTCTCGACATATTGCTGGCATGCGTCTTAGTTGATTCCCTATTGTTGTCCAATCTCGTCCGTATATTTGGACAAGTCTATTTTCACATTATCATGTCAATGCTGGATAATGTTGAATATAATATGAACTATATATATCTTACCGTTTCAATTGTTCATCTTCTTCTTGACTCCATAATCCACGATAATTGAATTCATGATGATGACGCTGTATATGCTGTGCTACAGCTTTCAATGAACGAACACGCAGTGGAGCAGCTTTTAAAAATCAAAGATTCTAGTTTTCATTAGCTACAATTTATAAAATGATATAAAATGTAATTAAAATTACCTATTTCTTTCCAGAATGAGGCATGATCTTTTTCATTTCTGTAAAACATGAGATCCCGTAATTGATCATCGTTAAGATTGTGTCTCTACATATTTAAATCGATATCTTAGAAATCATCGAATGTGCATTAATTGAATTAAATACAGTCAACTCTCTATAAATGCACCCCCCTTGGGACTGGATAAAAGCGTGCGATTACAAAGGGTGTGCATTTATAAAGAGTAAATAATTAGAGGTCATATATACTTGGGACTGAATCAAAGTGTGCATTTAAGAAGGGAATGCACTTATAAGTAGTGCATTTATAGAGAGTTGACTGTAATAATAACAACATACTTTTTTGTATTCTTGTAAAGCTTTGTATAATGTCTCATTTTCTTGTTTAGTAAATCTTCCTTTCCTGTATTTTATTCCTATGAAATTCAATAAATTCAATGTTGGTTTTTTTTAAATTACTGAACATGATTTGATATATTACCAAGTTCTTCACATGTGCTTCTTTCGAGCCATTTGGAGAACGGAGTATTGGTCTGTTGATCACTATTATTATTTCTTAACAATTCAATATTATCTTTTAACCAATCTCTTTTGGTTATCTTCCGTAATACTCTTCCCATTTTTTTTCAAGCAAAAGGCAGCAAAAATAATCCAATATTCATTATGATGACGTAATTAAATATGGCCTTTATATGGGCAAATCTAGTATTAATAATTTTTGATCTTTTAAAAAAAAGGTTGACATACGATGCCTTTCGGTCAGGTAGTAAATTTTATAAATTTTAGAATTAACCCTTTTTTGAAAGAAAGAAAAAATAACGAATAATTATAGGTTGTTATTGGACCTCCTGGATCAGGTAAAACTACGTATTGCAATGGCATGCATCAATTTTTAAACGCTACTGGGAGGTAACTAAAAGATTTTTTAACAAAATTTTCTTCATTTTTTTTTACTCGACAGGGGATTAATTTTTTCCATTTTTTCGCATTACTAATGTGAATAAAGAAAAGTTTCAGTTGTTAACTTAGATCCAGCCAATGACTTTTTACCATATCCATGTGCAATAAATATATCAGATTTAATAACATTACAAGATGTAATGGAAGAATTGAAATTAGGGCCGAATGGTGGTATGATGTATTGTATGGAATTTCTTGAAAAGAATTTTGATTGGTTCGAAGAAAAGTTGAAATCTTTAGGAGGTAATTTTTTATATTAAATGATATTCGTACATCGAAATTTTTTATTTTACAATAAACAAAATTTTTTAGACAATTATATATTGTTTGATTTTCCTGGACAAGTTGAACTTTTTACTCATCATAATTCTGTCAAGAATATCATAGAGCGATTACAAAAATTAAATTATCGGGTTGGTTATTTAATATCTAAAATTTTTACTTATTTGAATTTACTTATTTTAACTTTCTCATGTTAATTCTTAACTAGCTTGTGACAATTCATTTAGTTGATGCTCATTATTGTACAGATCCAACAAAATATATTTCAATTTTATTAATTTCACTCAAAACAATGTTACAAATTGAATTACCGCATATTAATGTTTTATCAAAAGTAGATTTAATGGAATCGTATGGTAAACTAGGTAAAAATAATGAATTTTTTATCATTAAAAGCACTTAAATATAAAATTAATGTATTTATGTATTTTTCCTTTAGCTTTCAATTTGGATTTCTATACTGAGGTGCAAGATTTATCATATTTATTACAACATTTGGATGAAGATCCTTTTGCTAGTAAATTTAAAGAATTAAATAAAGCGTTGTGTGGATTAATTGAGGATTTTAGTTTGGTAGGATTTAATACTCTTTGTATTGAGGTAAGTTGGGAAGTTTAAAAGTTTAAATAACTATTATTATTTTTTAAATCATATTAATATTATTAGGATAAGAATTCTGTATTGAAACTTGTTCAAGTTATAGATAAAGCAAATGGATATGTATTTGGTGGATTAACTGAAGGCAATGAGAGTATTATGTTGGCAGCAATGGGAGCAAATACAACAACTCTTAGTGATATATTAGAAGTACAAGAGAGATGGTTAAATAGTAGAGAAGATTATGATGAATGGGAACTTAAGCAGCAGCAAATGGAACAAGCTCAAAAAAATGTAAAAGCAAAATAATATATCTTATTTATTTTAAAAATAACTAACTATAATAATAACTAGTATAACATATAAGAAGTAAACCTAACATCGTAAATGTGGTCCGCAAACATTAGAATAGAACACCATATAAGCTACGAACAATTTATAAATAAAGCTGATATATAAGTGATAATTGTCATAATTGTCATAATCTCAATATATTCAAATGTGCAATCTGAAATAGACTTATTAGGACAGTGCTTGAAATTGAGTAGAAAGTTAAGACAAGCCGAAAAGAGATTTTTTGGCATGTGCCCAGTACAAAATTGACTTTGCGATTGCTTACTTAGAAATAAGCTTTTATATTTAGAAATACTGTATGAAAAATATACTTTTATATTTTTACTTATCTAAGAATTTTAGTAGCAATGTATTATTAAATTCAAATAATAAAGAAACTATAATAAATTAAAATATCATATATTGTAATATATTATGAGAAATATTGTTCCTTAATTAAGGTTCTTTTATAATGCAATGAATTTGTATAATTGAAATATCAAATATCAACTTTATTTACTTCTTTAATTTGAAATTTAATTGAATAATTAAAATGTCATAAAATTTTCATTAAATATATACCTGATGATTTAACAAATAAATTATATCAACATTTTTCTGAAGCAAAACTTTTATGGTTTAAGTAATTCTTAAAATTTCTCTTATTCTTGAGCGATTAAATATAATTGGAAGTCTAAGACTGAACCAAACAACGTATCATTCTTCGCTCATCAAGATTAAAGTTTAGAGCAGATAAAACCGCGAACCAGTTTTTCCATTAAGTCATCATGATCCTTCTTGGCTTAAGCAAAGTGGCGGTTAATTTGCGCATTTGATGCTTTGTCGGAATTTAGTCGAATTTTTTTTTATGGCTGAACAATAAGGCTCGGCTTTTTGAAATGCGAAATATAAATTAACAACTATAAACGTGGCGGAAGTACTAAACAACACGAATTAGAATGCCGTTTTTTACTTTCTCTCTTTTCTTTTAAAAGGAAGGTACTCCTTTGCGAAACTTATTCTCATTTAAAAGAATTATGTTATATACTAAAAAAATGAAATCATTTTTTACAATCCTTTTATCCATTTTCTTAACTTATCTAATCTCAGTTCCACCTCCAGTAATTGCATGGGGTGAAGAAGGCCACAAAACAGTAGGTCAAATTGCACAAAATTTTCTTCAACCTGATGTAGCAAGAAAAGTAGCAAACTTGTTTCAAGATAAATCATTTGGTGGTAAATTACCTCTTGCCACTTTATGGGCCGATGATATTAAAAAAAAAAGAGGAAGCCCTTTTGCTTTTTGGTCTGCCCCCTTGCATTATATAGATACTCTAGATGATCCTGGTAAAAGTTGTTCCGTAAATATGGAAAGGGACTGCCCTGACGCTAGATGCATTGTTGGTGGTAAGTAATCTCAAGTGTGGCGCAACATTCCTCATGTTAATTATCTTTTAACTTAATTTGAATTAATTCAATTTAATTTTTTCTTTAAAAGCTATTGCTAATTATACCACACAATTGGACTGTACAAATGGATATGATAAATTTACAAGAGACTTTGCTCTTCGTTTCTTGACCCATTTCATTGGTGATATCACTCAACGTAAGTATTCTATCTAACAAAAAATAAATTGGCACAAGTTTTTAATTAGAGAAATTTAATTATTTCATTACAATGTTTTATTCAATTAGCTTTACACGTTAGTGGACGCGAGAAAGGTGGAAATGGAGAAACCGTAACTTTTGATGGACGACGAGGAAAGTAAGTTCACGTGATTATTCTATGTAACTGGCTAGCACGTGAGAGACTTATAATTGGTTTAATTGGTTTTCAGTTTGCATTCTATCTGGGATACACAAATGGTAGAAAAACGACTTCGAGACTTTGGATCTGACATTGTTCAATATTCAAATTTCCTTACAAAAGAAATTCAAAGTGGCAAATATGCATCTGAAAGAGATAGTTGGGTGTCATGTATAAGTAGTCCTAAAGCTGCCACACTATGTCCTTTAACTTGGGCTATTGACACTAATGCAATTAATTGTCCTTTTGTCTGGTCTGTTGACGAAGAACCTGGTGTAGATTTAGGAGGAGACTATTATAAAACTGCTGTACCTATTATTGACAAACAAATTGCTAAAGGCGGTTATAGATTAGGCGTCCTTTTGAATTCAATTTTAAGTAAAAATTGTTAAAAAATTAATTAGTTTTGAGTTGATTATTTGAAATAATTTTTTTTTTTTAATTTGTAATATTTTACAAACGTTCAATTTTTATTTATTAATTCTTAAATATTCACTTATGATCAGATAAATTATAGAAATAAAATATTCTTTTGTCAACTCTCCATACCTCCACTAACGGCCCATTATTTACTATCTTTACTACCTGTTTTCCCATCATTTTCTATTTCTGAATTCTACTTCACATATTAAATTGATAATTTTGGTATTATTGGAGTTACTGTATAAATATCATGAGTACTTAAGATATAAATTTTTTTTTGATTAATTAACACTTTGACTGATTTACCATTTTTACCATTCAGCTTCAAAGATTGCAGCCATACCCATACCACTACCAACACACATAGAGATAACACCCAATTTCTTTTTTGTTCTTCTCAACTCAGTCAATAAAGTTGATATCTGTCTAGCACCTGTGGCTCCGAGAGGGTGCCCTAATGCAATAGCACCTCCCTGTATTTTTAAAATGTATACTTATTATTAATTTGTTTATAATTGGCAGTTCTTTTTAATTAAGATTACGAAACGTACCTTCGGATTAACTTTATTAATATCAATACCCAATTTTTCGATAGAATAAACAGCTTGAGAAGCAAAAGCTTCGTTGATCTCATAAATATCAATATCATTAATGGAAAGACCAGCTTGTTTAAGAACGATTGGGATCGCATATGCAGGCCCAACACCCATAATTCTTGGTGGGACACCAATAACAGCAGCACGAACAAATTTGCCAAGAATTGGTAAGTTTAATCTCTCTGCAGTTTTTCTTTTCATTAACAATACAGCTCCAGCGCCATCTGAAACTTGAGAAGAACTACCAGCAGTGGTAGTACCATCAGCTGCAAAGGCGGGTTTTAATTTAGCTAAACCTTCGGGTGTAGTCCCTTTACGAATACCATCATCAGCTGACACAACTATTTGCTTTTCTTCACCAGTCTTTGGATCTACCCATTTTGTACTAACAGGGATAATTTCTTCATTAAAAAGGCCGGCTTCTTGAGCAGCAGCAGCCTTTTTATGAGATAATGCTGAGAATGCATCTTGCTTGGCACGAGTAATACCAAAGTCCTTTGCAACATTTTCAGAAGTAATACCCATTGGTAATAAACAATCAGCCGCAGCTGGATTTGAAAAAACTTGCTCTGAAGTATTTTCAGGTAAAACTCCCGCACCATAGCCAAAGGTCATACTTTCAACGCCAGCACCTATTACAAAACGGTTAAATTAATTGAACTATTAGAACATATAATAATATAAAAAAATTCAACTATTAATACCTATGCCAACTTCAATTTGATCAAGTGCTATTTCGTGAGCAATTTGAACAACTGCTTGCAAACCAGAAGAACATTGTCTATTAACGGTGTTTAAAGCAGCAGTTTCGGGAATACCAGCATATAAAGAGGCCGCACGTGCAACATTAGCGCCACCACCAGCTGGAAGAACATTACCAACTGCAACGTCTTGAATGAGATTGGGATCTATTTTCGATTTTTCAAGGATGGCTTTGAACACAGCAGCAAGCAAGTCTTCAGGAAGCGTGTCCTTAAAACCACCCTTCTTAGCTTTTGTCATTGGAGTACGGACAGCTGTAACTACGACTACATCGTCTGGACTTGACTTTCCAACTCTAGCAACAGCTGGATTGTTTCCTGTGAGGTGACTAACAATCTGTTGAACTCTTTGTGCCATATTATTAAATTGTAAAAAAACAATTTATAAGAAATAATTGTTGGGTATCGCCAGGCTATTTATATACGTCAATTGTGAAATATTATGAGGTAATCTGATATGCAAAAACAATCAAAGATGTAGATTTGATTTATAATAATTTTTTTTCGAGATTTTCCGAAGTGGTGGTTCTTACACTCACGTGCATTTTTAATGCATAATTTTTGTTCGTAATTGAAGTAAATATTTTATTCTTTTTTCAAAAATCCAGAATCTTTGTTCTTCAAAAACGGATGAAACGGGGGTTTTATACCTTTAGCGATATAATAATCCAACATTTTGTATTCAACACGACGTATCTGTGAAAATATAATTATTTAAAGAACGTGCAAAGCCTGGCTTCAAATAAAAATTTTTCTTCGTCATACCATTATGGCCATGAAATTATCCCGTTTTTTTGAAATGATTTTTCTCGTAAATACTGTAAACATTCCATTTAAATTTCCAAATAATACATCTGTAAACACGCGATCTCCTATAATTGCTATCGTATGTGGATTATATGCCGCAAAATGAGAAAGCAATTCTTGCCCACATGAAGGTTTCTATTTGAATTTTTTGAATTATTTGAATGAAATATACGATATTCTTACTGTGTATGATAATTACCTTTGACGTATGTCGTAATACATAGACGCCTGGATCGAATAAAGCTTTAGAACAAAATAAATTCGATGTAATACACAAAATGTTTCGAAAAATTTAAAGAATTTACCTAGACTTTTTTCGATTGCTTCGGCCTTTTTTTATAAATTAAAAAATTAATTATAATCAAAGAGAGGATAAGGACATCATAAAATTATTTATTATATGAACACCTGAATGAATCCTGGATCATCCCCCGTTCCCGAACTATTCGACACAATAATTAAATTTTCATTTCCAAATATTTTTTTACTTTCTTCCCATGCGCTCTTTTGTTTAAAAGTTCAAATAATTACTGTATAGATGATTAAATTTATGACACACAAAGTAATAGTACCTTAAAAGGTGGATAAATTTCATCAGAATAAGGGGTCGTAAGTGTATTATCCTTATCAAATGCCAATGCATTTATTCCAAGGCTTTTTAACTCATAAAAATTTATATTTCGAATATCTAATATAATAAAATAAAAATTATTTGACGTGATTAAACTAGAAAATTATATTTTTATTTTATTACCATTAACAATGAGATGAGGAATGCATAAATGCGTTTTTCTAAAAACTTTTATTGAGTTAATAATGGCGTTAAGGTTTAAACTTTGTACCATTTCGTTAAATTAAAGCAAAAGAATAAAATTACCATTCACCGAATGATTTTGTAAGGGTGACAAATGATCTGCATGCATATGGCGTAATTAATTTGACAAAATCTCGATATTTGCTTTCCCCCTTCTTCTCCCTTTTTTACCGCCACCGCCCACCTGATTTTTAACTTTCTCAGGATTTAATCCTTTCCGATCTTTTTCTTTAACTAAAGGTATTGGACGCCCTTCCGCCCAAGGTGATTTAGTAATAGTAAAATTTTTATTTGGATCCGATGGATTAATGGAGGTACTTTTGTTAGACTTAGCCTTGGAAAGTGGATTTAAGTTTTTTTTATCTGATATTTTAACTTCAGGAAGTGATTCGATATTTTTTTTATCCTCAGTGTTTGTTTTTGGAAAAGATTCTGATTTAGGAATTTCTTTCATGATTGGTATTTGTGTCAATAGTCTCTGATAAATTCTTCTTATAAATCTTTTTCTTGGATTATGTGGTCTTGCTGTATGATATGGTACTTCTCTAACTAGATCACGTGGAGTCTTTGGCATATTAGGAATATCAGAAAGTCTCAAAGTTGTCGTATCATTCTTATCTTTAATATTAATTTTTCCAATTCTTGCTACGCCTTCAGAAGATAACGTGCCTTTACCAGCCTTTTTCTCTAATGTTTCTAATTCTTCTTTAGTGACAGGTGGTATTACTTGTCTCATGATTCTAGAATAATGCCACCACATAATATTCGCTTTTCGGCGTGGATGGAGTGGTTTATGTTTTGGTTCCGGTAAAGTCGGATAGAGAGATTTTGCCTGTGATGATAATAGCGCTTGGAGTGGTGGTGAAATACGCGGTGGTGCAGTTCTATGAACTTTTCGAATAAAAGGTCGAGGAGATGGGCTAGGACAATCTATAAGAGGCTAATTCCACGTAATATTAATACTAATCTTTTGCATAATATTCACAATAAAGAGAGTTTTTAGAAACCGACTTTAAGTAACTTGTGTCTTTTTGGTCCTATTCTTCCGTAAGTCAATTTGAGTACGCGCGTTACCGCTTTGACATCAAAAACATTAGCTCTCTTTAGCTGGTTTAATGCCTAAACACATACCAATAAAAATTTTATTTTGTTATAAATATTTAGATAATTACTTCATGTCAATTAGCTGACCTTTCGTGCATCAGCCCATTTCATCATAACTCTTTTTTCATTTGTTTCATTTTTGTATTCTTTAAATCTTTTTCTTGCTCTTTCCTTAAGAAATTCCCTTAAATATATATATTCGAAATTTAATTAGTATATATATGTTTATGAATCATGGTACATTATTTTATATTACATTATTTATATTACTTTGCTTTATCATCGAAGAACTTTGATGATTCCTTCAAAATTTGTTTATATAACGATAGAATTTGTTCTCTCTTGCCGAGACTATTCATTTAATAAAAAAATTTTTTTTAAACACTGTGCATATAAAAGGAAAAAAAAAAAAATGTACATCTTAATAAATCAATTATCGCATCTTCACATGCATTGTTAGGTTGTAATACAAATAATATGCAAAGAGTATAAAAGGTTAAAAACATCATTGTTCAATCAATGGAACAAATTCCTCCAACGATAATTTTACAATTGAATTAATTGAATTTAATTATTATTACATACTAAGTGAGCCATCTCAGACTTGAAACAAAATGAGTGAAGCAGTCTGGAACTGTGTTGGATCTCAACGACCTATGGTCAAGAGATGCAATTCACTCACGGCTTCCGCTTCGCAAAGCTCATTAATAGTTGATATTCCCTGTGAAGTTTTTATTGATATTTGTAAATTTCTTCCTCCGTTGGATCTTTTTACACTTTCTCTTGTCTGTAAAAATTTTCGAAATTGGTTAGTTGCGCGTTCTAATTTTGGAACTGAACAGATTTGGAGAACGGCAAGAATAAACTGGTTAACACATCTCCGGTCGCCACCTAATGGAATGCCAGAACAATGTTATGTTTTCTTACATTTGATAGAATTGGGTTGCCAATTTTGTGGCAATGGCAAGATCGATCCAAACGGCGGTTTACCATGTGAAATTCCAGCAAAGATTTATTGGTGTTTTCGCGTTCGCTGTTGTCAAAAATGTTTATTAGAAAGGACAGTAACGTATGATATCAAATTAATAATTTGTAAAATATTACTCTGAAAATAAAATATTTATACCTTTTCTTTTTCTTAGTTCAAAACAGATTAAAGAAGAGGGAAAGGTACATAGTGACCTGCTTCGAATACTTCCTCATTATTTTAAGAGTAATCGTCCTCATATTTATTGGAGGAGCCAAGTAGAAGCGGCTTATCAAGAATACGTGAAGCTTGATAGGAAAGATTTTGACAGATGGATATATGATAAATCAATTCAACTTGAGGATCAAAACAAGATAGCTGCAGCTTGTGCAGGGTCAACCCAAGCAGAGTTAAAAAAAAATCAAATTGGAGAAAAATTGAAAATGTTAATAAGAAAATTGTCATTGGTTGTTCCTAATGATGCAAACAGAACTCAACGTCAAGTAGAAGTAGAACTTAAAAGATGTGCTACTTATAAAAAATATACTACCAATAACAATAACAAAGCAAATTTTTTAATAAGATTATTTAACGAAGATCACTGGGATCTTTTTCAAAACCTTATAAGACAAGAGTATGAAGAGAAGCGTAAATATGCTGCTTTAAGAGCACAACAATTTGATATATTTTGTAAGGTAAGGGGATGGAGATTAAATTTTTATGCATTATCATATCGTATAATAACCTTCTTTTTCCATAGATATATTCAATGGTTCCAGAAAAATTTTCCATGAAAGATCCTATAATTAAATACCTCCCGTATTGTCGATCTTTCAAAACGCCTTATTGGGATGTTACAGTACCTTGGGAAGATAATTTTCTCGAAAAAGAATTAATTCCTACTCTTTGCAATGAAGCAGCAGCAATTGCAAAAAGATCGGAGAGGACGTATCCAATTACAACGCTAACATATGCACTGTCGCTAAGAAATCGGCGCCTTTTCCATTGTAAGCTGTGTGAGAATATTGGAAGTCCAACGCCAGTATTAGCCTATAAGGATGTTAAGTTGCATTTACAAACTCAACATGATGTAAAGAATATTTCCATGAAATGGATGACTACGATTAATTATTTGGCAGTTGGCAAGAGTATCTTAAAACGAGACTCTCAAGTAGTTTGTTTTTTCTTTCCACTTGATGATTGATATATATTTTTTGTTTGTTATTTTTCGGATTTTGGTCATCCCAAATTTCGCATCATATGCATCATATGTATCATATGTAATGACATTTTGCACAACTACATATGTATGTAATTCCTGGGCACTCAAATTTTTTTTTTTTTTTTTTCTGCACTTTTGTATACTAATTCAATCAAAATAATAGATTTAGAAAGATATTTAGTGCTAATTGCTAAATTTACGAATAAAGCTTTATTTTACATTTCATTGCTAATAATAAGATCATATTCGCTTTTAATTTTAACTATTCCTTTCTTTACTGTCAGATTCTATTTCTAAACTAAGTTCTTTTCTATTTCTTGATTTCTTTAATTCTTTTAATTTCTTTTTTTCTTTTTCAATGTTATCAGGACACCATTCCAATACATCTGGTTTAGTATTTATAACAAATTTCATTACTTTCTCGCCTTGTTCATACATTAAATCTTCTATTGTAACTCTACCATCTCTAAACCAACCTAAATGATCCGCTATTAAATGGTGATTATTACATGACGAACATTGAATGATGACTACTCCGTAATTATAAGCATGTTTTGACATCGTTTTTGTGGAACGTAATGAGCATACCTTACACGTAAATGCTATCATAAGACGCGCGTTTGGATCATGTTGTGATGTTGTGGAAGAAGTATCAGAGGATGAAGTTTGAGCTGATTGAATTTTAGAAGAATCAAAAAGTGATAGAGTTTTTTTATCTTTAAATGAATATTTGGTTGAATGAATAAAAAATGATTGTGAAGGTTTGGTTAGTACAGGATACTGTATTTTACGTTTATTTTGATTTAATAAAGACCTTTTTGAAAAAGTATTTGTAACATTAGTTATATACTGTCTTGGTAACAGTTTTGATATAAATTGAAACATCTTTACTTGTAGATGGATTTATGCTGATCAAAATTTTTTATATGGTTTATTCCATATGACGTGATCATACGAAAATCTTAAAATTGTGTGTCATTCCCTTTTACAACTACAATAAGTATTTTTGATAGTAAATGCAATGCCAAACGTATCGTTTTTGTATATATAGCAATAGCAGGATTTTCCTTTCATCATTTCTTTTTTAACAAATGAAATTAATCGGATTAACCGGAGGAATAGCTTCGGGTGATTATATTTCTTTCAATGTCGCAAAAATTGTTATACATTTATTTTAACTTTTCATTTGTTTAATTAAAGGCAAAACAGTAGTATCACGAATGATTATACGTCGTAAATTACCATTAATCGATGGTGATTTATTAGCAAGAGAAGTAGTAGAACCAGGAAAACCTGCATATAATTTAATCATAAAAAATTTTTCCCGTGACGTGTTAAATGAAGATGGTACACTTGATAGAGCAAAATTAGCCGATATTATTTTTTCTGATGAACAAAAAAGAAAAATTTTAAATAGATGTACACATCCTTACATCAGAAGAAAAATTTTCAAATTATTAGCCTGGTACTGGGTCACTGGCGAAAAATTGGTCGTATTGGATGCTCCCTTGTTGATTGAGAGTGGTTTATATAAGTGGATGAGTGCTGTTGTCGTTGTATACGTGTATGTACATATTTTGAGGGTTATTTGTCGTATTATATTTTTTAAATTAACGTAATTTCTATTTTTATGTTATTTCTTTGTGATGAAGTTCTGAGCAATTACAATTACATCGTTTGATTAAACGAGATAATATTCAAGAACATGCTGCTATTCAACGTATATCTGCTCAAATTCCACTCAGAGAGAAAATTAAATATGCTGATCATGTAATCGATAATTCTAGTGATTTAGGAGAAACCGAAAGACAACTTAATGTTGTTTTAGCTAAAGTATATCCAACTTGGTGGAATTGGCTAATAACTTGGCTTGGTCCTCCCACAATGGTTGTTTTAGGTTTAGCTGTTGTCGCCAATAGCAAAATAAAATGAGTATTATTCCTTTTTATAAATGATAAGAATGAGATTTATAACCTTGCTAATATGTATATTGATGGTGATAGTGATAAAATTAAAAGTTTAGCAGAAAAGGGATGCTAGTTGGATATAAAGGAAGAAGAATTTTTGTTTAAAAAGTGGAAAGTAGAACTTTATTGTTGTAAAAAATCTCAAAAAGAGGACCGATAATTTAAATTCTATAGATATCCAGAAGTCGTGTTAAAAAACGTGAATGCTCAATTTAAACTTATCCAAACTAATACATATAGTTGATTAGACTTATAACTGATGACAAATTTATTTAGAACCCAATTTATTTATAGTTTTATCTATATATGTTGCAAAATGATGAATAATAAATAGTGATAATTAATTATTCGAATGCATGATTATATATTATATAGCATGCTTTTTCTCAAATTCAATCATATAATTGATCAAAAAATCAATTGCTTCCGAAGTGACAGAATTATACATACTAATTCTGATTCCACCAACACTACGATGGCCTTTCAATTGAACCATTCTCAACTCTTCAGCGCCAGCCAGAAATTCTTTTTCCAACTCTTCTGGAACGATTCTGAAGGGAGCATTCATCCTTGATCTAACCGGTTTATCAACAAAAGATCGATATATCTTTGATTTGTCAATTAAATCATAAATTTTTTTTGATTTTTCCTTATTAATTTCTTCAATGGTTTCTACACCACCTAATTGCAATGACCATTCAAATACCAGTCCAGAAACATAAATAGAAAACATTGGGGGAGTATTATACAATGAATTGTTGTCGGCAAATACTTTGTAACTTAACATTGTGGGTATAACAGTAACTCCATTATCTTTATCATTAATGGATTTTGGTTTAGTTAATAAATCATTTCTTACTATAACAACAGTTACTCCAGCGGGTCCAATATTTTTTTGTGCTCCTGCATATATAACCCCAAATTTACTAACATCAAATTTCCTACTTAAAATGTTTGAAGACATATCACATACTAAAGGGACACTTGGATCAATATCGGGAATAAATGGAAATTCAACTCCATTAATAGTTTCGTTATCACAATAATAAACGAAAGCAGCTTTTGAGCCGCTTAATTTCCATTCTTCTTTTGGCGGAATAGATCCAAAACTTCCCTTTGATTTTTTAACATCAATTACAATATTAACATTATTATATAATCTCTTTGCCTCATCTGCCGCTTTAGCAGACCAACTTCCTGTAACAAAATAATCTAATGGAGGATTAAATTCTTCTTCTTCGGGAATTTGTTGTCTTTTAGCTGCTAATAAATTATAAATTACTGCTGAAAATTGGGTACACCCTCCACCTTGCATAAATAAAATTTCGTAATTATCAGGTACTTTTAATAAAGTTTTAAAATCATGTTTAGTTTTATTTAAAAGATTTTCAAAAGTTTTACTACGATGAGAAATTTCCATGACTGACATTCCAGTGTTTTCATAATTTAAAAATTCTCTTTGCGCTTTTTCTAAAACACTTACTGGCAAAGCTGATGGTCCTGCCCCAAAATTATATACTTTTGGTCTTGTTGAAGACATGTTTAATAAAAGAATAAGAAGAATAAGACGAAATTTATTCAATTTATCCAAATTTCACGAGAAAGAAAAAAAAAATACGCGATGAGCCATTTTGATACGATGAGCCATTTTGATAATCATACGTGTAATGTAATAATATGTAATACAGTCATGTGCTTCTCGATTTAAATCTCATAAATCTCATAATGACATGTATATAGTCATTTCCTTTAAAACTTAAAGGCGTAAACTATATAAATTTTTTTTTGGATCTTTGACGACAAAGATATTTGTATTATGGTGACTTATGTCGCACGATAACGATAACACCGTATATAAAGTATATTTGATTGATTAATGGAAATCAGAAAATAGGGAATGCTCGTTACTCGGTACATATACAAATCATTTCATTGTAGAATGGGTACGTATACAAAATTACAAACTATATTTACAAATCAATAAAGCTGAATAAACATGTGTATTACAACGGAAATGGATCAAAACACAGTTGTTTATTTACAAAAAGTAAAATACTTAATAGATTAAAAAACGCATTGAATATACTATGTTTATTGTGACTTTTGAGCAGAAGCATCATTACAAGGAGGAGGAATTGGTGTTTTGGGGTCTATAGGGGGATGAACTACACGTCCTACTTTATAATATGTATGATGATCACGATAAAAACCTGCCCAATTTTCAAGATCCTATAATAGAGAAAATTATCCTCATGAGAAATTGTCCTAACTTCAATTAATGAATTTAATTTGTTTACCTTAATTTGCTGACGAGTTAATCCTCGTAAATCATGAGTTAAATGAGTTTCGAAACATCCTGTAATATATGCACGAGATGCATCTTTTCCTGCGAAAAAATTATAACCACCTCCCTAAGAAAGTAGAGAATATATGTTATTGATTTATTTTTGCGATAAATTTCCTTTAATAAATTATACAAACTTTGCCATAATAATGTTTTCCGGCAGTAACGTCGAACACTTCACCACTTTTAACATTGTAAGAATTAGAAATTTCAATTTTTTAAAAAAGAAAAATATTAAATCTGAAATATTTATCTTTTTATCTTACTTCATAGCAATATAAATAGGCAAATTAGGATCGGATCCATCATATTTAGCCAATTCTGCTTCAGAAAAGATAATTTCTCTCCTCTAATATATATTATTATATTTATAAAATCATTAAACTTAAAAATCACTTAGCGTCGATAAGTTATTTATACAAACCGGAACCCAATTTCTCCAATTAGTATATTTTCCTTCATATCCCCAAAACCAAGTTTCAGTTAGAAAGAAGGAAGCGGCAAAATTTATAATTAAGAAAGTTAAAATCACTTGCAATATGCTTAGGCATATTAAACCACCAGAACTACTACTTTTTTTTTTATCATATTCCTTAGACGTTCTTGAAGGAACATAATTCTCAGAAAGATTACTTGTATCTTTCTTCCTTTGAACTGGAGGCATTGTAAAAAAGGTAGCTCTGTTAATGACAATTTTCCACACGTGATGAATCAATTCTTTTTCTATTTGATGCAAGGTTCCGAAACTTTATTTAACGTTGCATGTGGCTGGTATAACTATTTACTTAAATCTCGGTAAAATATTTTGTTTT
This sequence comes from Oehlia diaphana, assembly GCA_003833135.1. NCBI lineage: Eukaryota > Fungi > Glomeromycota > Glomeromycetes > Glomerales > Glomeraceae > Oehlia > Oehlia diaphana. Next base: position 23,211 of record QZLH01000342.1, on the reverse strand, counting down.
ATATTATCTGTTATTGGACGATTGTAAGATAATTTTCAATATTTTAAAAAGTAGTAGTTTTACTAGTTTATATTTTATATATAAATGATTTATGAAATTACTATACGCAATAAACTAAGAATTTGCCCAACTTATTCTGCATAATTCCATAGCTCTCTATACACAACTTACTAAATTATTTAACAGCTTCAAATTCAGCAATATTTTTGATATCGTCCATTTCAACTGATATTTTCTGCTATTAGTCTTGCGAACATACATATGAACACACCACAAGAATATCAATCCACTTCCTTGTCAAACATCAAATCCAAAGTAATATTAATTAGATTTCCAATTTCATTAGTTTCATTCGAAACTTTGAATTTTATGATATTCTTTGATTAGGTTCTTCTCAATCTTCATCCGTTATTGACCCAAATGAATCAATGATCACAATTCTACATGGTTCCCAACCAAGTTCCAATGGTCGTCAGTAATGCTGATTGGAACAAAAATGATTTCTTTTTGATAAATTTCTGTTTTTTTTATCCAGTTATCGACGGAAGAATACCCGCCCACTGCTAACCTCATATAAAAATAGGACGTAAAAGAATGGATACGATCAAATTTCGTGTTCAAAAGAGTAAGGTACATATAATTTGATCCGAAGAAAGCCAAGAATCTTTTTTACGTAATTTGATTAGTCCTTTTATTGTTAAAGATTCAGATTTAATTTAAATAGATTTTTTTCTATTTTTATTTTTACTCGACCACTTCAAAAATTCTTCTTGGCTTTCTTCACTTGCATCTAACTTTTTTTTGCGGCACGAATTATACTAAAATATAACAAAAGTATTTGAGTATTTTTTACCTTAATTTAGATCTCGTCCTGGTTGAGATTGACATATGTTAGGTATAAACAACGAATAATTTTTTCGACGCGTTCAAGTTAGGCCAATTTAAATAAAAAACTGATACTGAGAAGTCCCTATAGCAATTACGTCAAAGACTAAAGACGACTTAAAGGAACGCCATAGAAGAATAGCACATGAAGCGAATATTATTTTTAGTTTTCTTTTTTCAATCATGACTTCTTAAAATTTTCTATTGTTATATATATTGCTGTTATAATAATGTCTCTTCGAGTGATGATCAATTATTTACGTGTAGCACCATTCGCGATTGATCGGCCCGCTGATTGTAATACCTTAAAAAAAATATAAGCGCAATTCTTTCCTTGTACACTTTTTTTACTTCTTTCATAAGTTAAAAAAAAAAAAAAAAAATGACATCAAAAAAACCTTTACATAATCCTAAAACAACAGAATATGAGTTCTTAGGTCCAATTGGAGCATTCTTAATGATAACAGTACTTCCCTCTTTAGTATATTTATTACATTTAGGTTGTCAACCTGAAGGATGTCCATCCCCTGCTTTAGTCAAACAATTATTAAACCCACAACAACTAGCCCAATTCTTTTCTACTGAGAATATCCTTTCTTTATTTGATTTACAATCTTTTATAGCTTATGTAGGATATCTAAGTTATCTTGTTCTTGCATGGTATCTTGTACCTGGAAGATGGGTTGAAGGAACTCAACTTCGTGATGGAAGTAAATTAAAATATAAAGAAAATGGATTTCGTAGCATGATGTTAACACTTAGTATAATTGGATGCACTATATTATTTAAAGGACATGAACCTTTATTATTTATTTATGATCATTTTATTGGGTTAATGACTTGTTCCATAATTGTTTCTTTTTCGGTTGCTATTTATGTTTATCTGGCTTCTTTTCAAGAAGGAAAATTATTGGCTCTTGGAGGAAACTCTGGGAACATAATCTATGATGTAGGTGTTAAACTTTACTTAACTTGAAAATAATCCTTATCTTACCTTAGTATTTTGGTATGATAAAGTTTATGATTGGAAGGGAATTGAATCCTCGGATAGGATCTTTTGATATAAAATACTTTGTTGAATTAAGACCTGGAATAACTGAATGGACAATTATTAATATTGCGATGGCGGCCAAACAATATCATGATCTTGGGTATATTACGATTGGAATGATTTTGGTAATTATATTCCAAGGATGGTATTGTATTGATTCAGTGTATAATGAAGTAAGTTAAAAATGAATTTTTTTTTTAAAAAAAATATAAGCATACTAATTAGTAGTTATTTAGCCAGCGGTTTTAACTACAATGGATATTACAACAGATGGATTTGGATGGATGTTATCATTTGGCAATATTACCTGGTTAGGATTCCTTTATCCTTTACAAGCAAGATATTTGGCTATGAAACCAAATCATCTTTCTTGGTTGGAAATTGCAATTATTGTATCTCTTCAAACTATTGGTTATACTATTTTTAGAGGGGCTAATAATGAGAAGAATGCATTCAGAAATAATCCTGATGATCCAAAGCTTAAAGGTTAGAAAAATTATTTATTCTATATTAGTAACAGTTTTTATTTATATTATAAATTCTTAATATGATTAGATCTTAAATATATGACTACTGAATCCGGATCTAAATTAATTATTTCTAGTTGGTGGGGTAAAGCAAGGCATATCAATTATTTAGGTATATTAATAATACAAATGTATACATGTATCAATATTTAAAGAGATTAAATTATTATCAATTGTTATTCATATTAATAATAGGTGATTGGATAATGTCATGGGCTTGGTGTTTACCTTGTGGTAAAATAAACTTAATTATTATATTATTCATTATAAAACAATTACACATTATAATATATTTGATTAAAATTTTATTTAGGACTTAACGATATATTCCCATATTTTTATGTGATATATTTTGCAGTACTACTCATTCACAGAGAATTAAGGGATGAAGAAAAATGTAAAAAGAAATATAAGAAGGACTGGGATAGATATTGTGAAATTGTTAAATATAAAATTATCCCGGGTAAGTATTAATATCCCTTATGATGATTTTAAATATTAAATCTAATATAATATGTTTTAATACAGGTGTTTATTAATGCACACATATACAGTATATTATATACAGTATCTTATATATAAAATAAATAACCAACTTTTAAAAAATTATTATTTAAATTAATTATATTATTAGACTTAAAATAGGACGGAATAATAAAAAAAAATTACTTTTTAAAAACAAATAAATAAATAAATTGCAAGTTTTTGATCTATTTTTTGATAATTTTAAATAATTCATATTCATCAATACAAAAATAAAATTCATCTCTAATATCATTTAAATAATATTGTTTGCTACATCTACAACTTAATGGTAAATTAAAATTATCTTCCAAAAATAAATCATATTTACCAAATCTAGGCCCAGTATTTTTTGAAATATAAAAAGCGTTAGAAATATGATTAGGATCAATCCTACTTAATATTGACCTTGATTCTAATTTTTTTAATTCTGTACTAAAATTTAAATTATTGCAGTTCAACCAAGAAATATTATTTTTAGAATCCAAAGAACTTGTTTCATCTGGAAAAGAAAATATAAAAGATTTATATTCAGTTCTCCAAAACTCATTTGGTTCTTTCCATCGATCATGTTCATAAATGTAAGGATTATATCCACCAATCAATTCGTTAGTACCTTTAACTCTCATAATAATAATAGTGTTTTCTAATTTGCTGCTCTTTTTTTGAAATATATTAGCAGTAAAACCATCTAAAGTACCCCTAATTTTTAAATCAAATGTGTAAGGCAAATTATTATGATTATAAATTTCGGATTTTTTATCAATCCAACTACAAATTAATGTTAAATGTTTCAATTTTAACAAGTTCGAGTCAATAAATTTAATTTTTCTATCATCAAGTCTTTTTGTGACGATACTTGGATTAACATAGTACCAAAGTGAACTTTCATAAATATCTTGTTGAATAAATTCTTTAAAAGGTTTAACTTTATCATAAAAGTCTTTATAATTAATATTATTAAATCTAATAAAAGGTACAAATTCTTTAATAATTTTTGAAAAAATCTTCTTATATTTTTTTGGCCATTTTGTTATATCATAATGATCGTTTGGAATATGATTTCTTTGCATAACTTGACCTTTACACCAAATAATTAAATTCTTCCAAATATCAATTTCATCCATAATTAATTTATCATTTTTAATTATTTCTTTAAAAAAATTTGATGATATCGATTGAAAATTTCTTAATTCAAATATCGAATAAGGATTGTTATTAATCTTTGTTAAACAAAATTCTTGTAATTGTTTCCATAATGGATGTTCAAATGATAAACTAAGAATATACGGAAAATTTTCATTTAAATATGTAGAATGATGTTCTATTAGATATTTCTCAATAAATGAATATAAATCGTGAAGAATTAATTCATCAGATGCAAACATAATTTCGAATAAAAACTCGGGTGATTTTTTTTCACATGAAATTGATCCAGAATAAATATATCTGTAGAAATATGGAAATATGAAGAATTAGGTTATCAATGGCAAAAAAGGGGAACATAAATAATGATTTAGGCCACACACACCTTAAGATGACCTCAAAAACCTCAGGTTTGATGTTTGGTTTTTCGATAAAGAAAAATCCATCATTATCCTTTTTACACCAATCTTTTTTAAAAGCGGTATTAAAATATGGACACATAGCACGTATAAGATATAAATGCGCTTTAAACGTTTTTTTATTATAATCTTGTCCTATAATAATTTTAACATTATAATCTTCTATTTCTTCTCTTTCATCATAAAAATGAAAAAGTTTCTCTGAAAATTTTTTAATTAATTTTATATCATCCGTAATCATCTTTTAACTCAATTTAAATTATTTCCTTTTCTTAAAAAAAAAATATTTTTAGATTTGAAGAATATTTATACTTCTCTAGTTAAGATTAATGTTAATTTACGTCAGAATTTACATTAAAGTAATCAGTCATTCATACTCCGAAATCCGTGACCTGAAAAGGGAAATTTATAAAGGAGTAAACTTTGTTTTACAAACAATAAATAAATATTTCGCTGTTGAGACTTTGTTCTTCCACGTATTACTGCGCTTCGTGATCTACAAGAAACGCAGATTATTACGTGTTACATTTCAATTTATTTAATTTATTATGATTTAAATAAATTAATACTGAATAACAAATGATCTAAGTCATTTTTTGACTAGTTGAAAAACTTCAAATTCTTCGGCTGAGAATAGATCAGGATTATTTCTAATAGCTTCTTCATATCTAAGATGAACACATTGACAACAATCCGCGTTAAAACTTCCCCAAGCTCTTAAATCATTTCCACCCCATTGAGGTCCACAATTAGCGTAACTATAAATAGCGTGATCAATTTGATTATTTCTAACTCGGCTTAATTTAAATCCATTTTTCAAATCGAAACTGTTTCTTCCAGTCGTACCTTCAAAACTAAATATAAAACTTTCACTCGTAGATTTATATCCACTTCCATTCCAATTTAAAGGATTATATCCACCAAATATTTCTTTTGTTCCTTTAACTCTAAGTACCGTCACAGTTTTATCAAAACTATCACATTTTTTATGAAACTCTGCTGCTGTAAATCCATCACGCGTTGAACGGAGTAATAACCTAAATTGATAAGGAATCGATGCTAATCTATAGGGATGAGATAACCTATCAACCCAACTTGAAATGAGTGCTGCATGTTTTAAATTAATTATAGATGAGTCTATAGGAGAAGGACGAGAAGGTTGTAATGAATTTCTGTAGTTAATTAAATATGGGAAAGATGATTCTTTATCATTATTTCTAGCATTAAAATTTAAAGTTTCTTCTTGTGTTTCTTTCTCTCGTTTATTTACAAATATGACATTTTTCGGATTAACATATTTCCATAAAACTTCTTCATATACATCATCTGGAAATATTTTCTTTAAAGGTCTTATTCTAACAAAAAAATCTTCCGGTGAAATATCACTAAACCTTATATACGGAATACAATTTTTTAATCTTTCTTTTAAACTTTCAAAGTCTTTATCACTCCATTTATCAACTATTTCATTAATCATTTTCTCTTCATGATATTCTCCTATACTTGGTTCTTGATTTATTCCCCATTTTAATAATATATCCCATATTTCAATTTCCTTCATTATTAGATCATCTCGTTGTAGCAATCCGGAAAGTATGGCTTCACTACATGAGAGAAAATTTGGTGACGCAAAAATGATTGAAGGATTTGGACAAATTTGATCCAGGCAATATGTTTGTAATTTTTTCCATAGCTCACGTTTAAATGCTATGTTTAAAATTTCCGAAAAGTTTTCATTTAAATAAGAAGAATGATGTAAAAGGAACTGATCTTCTACGTATGAAATCATTTCTGGAAGAATCAGTTCATCTGCTGCACATAATAATTGAATTACAAATGAAGGAGATTGTGATTCTATCGACGTTATTATTCCCGTATACAAATATCTAAGAAGGCAGAAATATGTGAAGAGAAATAAAAAAAGTAAAATAAAAGTAAAAACGATATGGGAGGGAAGGAAAATTACTTACTTAAGAACAATTTCAAAAACTTCGGGTTCAATATTTGGTTTGTCAAAAATAATATTATTACCTTCTTTCTTTGCCCATTCACTTGATAATCCAGCGTTAAAATAGGGACATTGAGCTTTTAATATTAAAGAATGGGCATTAAAATTTTGAGTATTATCATCTTTTCCAACTCTGATAACAACATTTGATTCATCGGTTGAATCAAAATATCTTGAAAAATTTTGTGAAAAATGCGTTAACAATTCTACAGACATTATAAATAAGCAGATGTCGACCGCTTATTTTGGAAAGGAAATGTGAGAAAGAAATTTATGGAAATGTGGCGAAGACAATGGGTATTTATATTTTTTATTTTATTGATTGGCGCCATTTTTGATACCGGATAATTGGAAGATCTACTGATGATCTTAGGATGTAATAAAATTTTATGTAACGCTAACAAATAACATTCCTGTGCGATCAGCGACAAATAGGATTTCATAGTGATTTCATACCTTCAAAAAGACAAAAAAGACATCGGACATAGATCAACTGATGATCTTAAACTTCTTGGGCATGCTTAGTGATGTAGTACTACTATTGGTTAAATAAATTTTGGTTTTTTTTATTTTGTGAATTCAAAAAAAACCATGACTTTTTTTAGGCATTTAACGAATGTTTGTAGAGCACCAACAAAAAAGAATATTATTTCATATTATAGACCATTAATACTTTCTAATACTATCGAGCAAAGCCAAAAGAGTTCTAAACTTTTATTTAAAAATAATGTTATAAAAAGGAATTTAGCTTCAGAAGCTGAAAAAAAGAGAAAACATGACCATTATGCTATTTCTGTCACTACTCCTATGACTCAAATCACTCCCGATGATATTGGTCCTCTGCTTGGAAGTAAAATATCGATTTTTTTCCATGATATTAATTTAACATGAAATGAATTTAATTTCGGATATGTTTAACATAGTTTTTTAATAATTTAGAATCAATCGCTGAAGAATCAACCGAATCACTTATTGGTAATTTAATTAATTTCAAGAAAATTCGAACCTAATTTTTATCTAATTTTTTTTGCCATTTGTTCACAGAATCCACTGATCCGCAAGAATTAAAAACGGAAGGATACACAGTTAATTTTGGGCCACAACATCCAGCAGCTCACGGTGTACTTCGTATGATCCTTACATTAAAAGGAGAAAAAATCCTTAGAGCAGATCCACATATTGGATTGTTACATCGTGGCACGGAAAAATTAATTGAATATAAAACTTATTTACAAGCTTTGCCTTATTTCGATCGATTGGATTACGTATCAATGATGACAAACGAACAAGCTTATTCATTAGCTGTGGAAAAATTATTGAATATTGATATCCCTGAACGTGCAAAATATATTCGAACTTTGTTTGGAGAGATTACCAGAATCTTGAATCATCTTATGGCTTTAATGAGTCATGCTTTGGGTATTTATTATTCTTGAAAAGAATATGAAATTATTAGAATGATTTATTAAAATTTTTTATTGTTTGAAAATAGATATTGGTGCATTAACTCCTTTCTTGTGGATGTTTGAGGAGCGTGAAAAGGTAAAACAAATATATATATGTATTGAAATATATATTATAATTACAATAATAATATTTTTAAACCTTTCACATCCTCATCTTTTCTTCACTAGTTGATGGAATATTATGAACGTGTGTCAGGAGCTAGATTACATGCAGCATATGTTCGTCCAGGTGGAGTTGCACAAGATATGCCTCTTGGATTGTTGGAAGATATTTATCAGTGGGCTACACAATATGGTACCAGGATAGATGAAGTAGAAGAATTATTAACAGCAAATCGTATTTGGAAAGAACGTACTATTGGAATTGGTGTGGTAACCGCTCAACAAGCATTGGATTATAGTTTCTCTGGAGTTATGTTACGTGGTTCTGGAATAAAGTGGGATTTACGTAAGGTACAACCTTATGATGCTTATGATAAAGTAGAATTTGATGTACCCGTTGGATCGAATGGAGATTGTTATGATAGATATTTATGTAGAGTTGAAGAAATGAGACAAAGTTTAAGAATAATTGAGCAATGTATAAACAGAATGCCTCCCGGTCCTGTTAAAGTTGACGATTGGAAAATTTCTCCTCCTAAAAGATCTAGTATGAAGGAGAATATGGAAGCTTTAATTCATCATTTCAAATTATACTCGGAAGGTTATTCAGTACCCCCAGGAGAAACTTATACGGTCATTGAAGCTCCAAAAGGAGAATTTGGAGGTGCGTAGATTGATTTTACTTAAAAAAATTTCTTTTTATTTGTTACCTTTACCTTGATATATTAACTTACTTTTTTTTGCTTTTGTCATCAGTTCATTTGGTTTCTGACGGTAACGAAAAATCGTTGTTTAACACCATTCTCATAAAAGTTACTAAAGATAAATATTTATTTTTTTAGGCACCAATCGACCGTATAGATGCAAAATTCGCGCTCCTGGCTTTGCTCATTTATCTGGAACAAATTTTATGGCTAAAGGACATTACGTCCCTGATATAGTTGCAGGTATTTATTTATTGTTGGAAATAGTTATTGTGAATGTTTATATTCTTGAGCAGACGATCATTTGGCACCAACAACGATTTTGAGTTTAATCGTGCATCTCTATTACGGCTCGTAAAATTTTTTTTTAAAAAAATAATTTGCTAATTACTTTTTTACTTTTATTTCCATTTTAACAAAGTAATTGGAACACTTGATATCGTGTTTGGAGAGGTTTGTTTATAATACAATTCGATTTTTTTTTGGATTGAATTTTTTTTTTTGGTTAATAAAAACTTCTGTTTTGTAGGTTGACCGCTAATTTTGTGTTCAGGTAACATAAGATTATTTAAAATTAAAACCTTCTGAGTATATATTTATATATTTTGCGCAATAAATCTTGTATTATACTTTATAAAACGTCGCAAATTTCTTAATTAATTTAATAATAAAAGACATTATCATGATGATTATTGACGCATAAATTTTGATTTGAAATATCTTTTTTTGTGATTGAAAATTTTATTAACAAAAAAACAATAATTTAATTTACAAAATCAAAATAACTGTTAAACAAAATTATTTTAGCAATGTTTTTTTTAAAAAAAAAAATAAAAAAGTGTCATTTGAACCATTTTTCATTTAAGTGTTGTTAATTCTTTTTCTAATAACTTGGAAAACTTCATAATCTTCAACAGCAAAAGTACCATTTTTAACACCTCCAGTCCAACTTTCCCAAGAATCTCTATGAAACATATCACCAACCGATTGGTCATAAGATTCCTTGTTACAAGAACAATTTCCAGGTTGATTAAATTGATCTCTTAACCATAAATCACCATCACCAAAACAGGGACCAGTAGATTGACTATCATTTACAGCATATGCAGAAGAATTAGTTATTACACGGCCAATTTTAGCTGTTAAATTTTTCTTATAAAAAATATTAAATTGAAAAATGAAAGCGTCACGAGTATTCCTCCAAGAATTTGTTGAACCCCAAGAAAGTGGATTATAACCACCAATAACATGTTTTGAATCATTTACTTTAAGACAAGTAATGGTTGGACCTTGATTATCACATAAATCATGAAAAATTGAAGCACTAAACCCATCACGACTTCCTTTACATAATAATCTAAATTCATAAGGTAAATCACCATTATAATTTGTTAAATTTGGAATTGAAGTTGAATCAACACCATCAATCCAAGAACATAACATAGCAACATGATTTTTATCAATTATAGAAGATTTAACACCATTGTATCTTGGAGTTTGTAAATAATCAGATTTAAGTTGTAAACCGGTCTTTAAGTGATATCTCTTTAAATCTTCATATAATTCTTTTGAAAGAATTTTTTTAAAAGGACGAACTTTGTTATAAAATTCAGCTGAAGTCATTACAAAAAATCTTACGAGAGGAATTAAATTATCAAGAGTTTCTTTAAGTAAAGTAAAATCTTCATTTTTCCATTTTGATACATCAATCGTAAGTTCAGGATTTTGTGCTATACCCCATTCTAATAAATGATCCCAAATAACAGATTCTTCCATATCTAAATCATTTCTTACTAATAAACCAATTAATATTTCTTCTTCAAGATTTGTAAAATCTTTTGATCTGAAAATTGTTTGTGGATCTTCACAAATAGTTTCTAAACAAAATTCATGTAACCCTTTAGAAAGTTCCAATTGAAATACTGTTTTATGAACAAGAGAGAAATTTCTTTGTAACCAATCAGATTTGCGTAAAAGTAAATAATCCTGAATTGCGTTATGAAGTTCATTAAGTAAAAGTTCATCAGATGCAACCAATAATCTTAATAAATCTTTTCCTTTTAGTTGATCCAAAGCAATTTCTCCTGAATACATAAATCTATTATAAAAAACGAAATAAAAAAAAAATTAATACCTTATTAAAAAAAAAAACAATTAAAATTTTTGAGATACTTACTTAAGAATTAATTCAAAAATATAAGGAGAAATATTTGGCTTGTAAAAGACTGTGATATCATTTTCTTTTTTAGCCCAATTATTTGATAAAGCAGTTTTAAAATAAGGGGATCTTGCTCTTAATACAAGTGAATGAGCAGGAAATGATTTTTCATCATTTTCATCAGCTCCTACTTTTATTAAAACATTATATTCGTCTGAATCTTCCATAATATTTGCAAAATCTCGTGATAATGTTATTAAAAAATCTGTCATAGTTTGAGAATTTTTTTGGCGGGAAATTCGTTATTAAATATGGTTATAATTAAGTTATTCTGAACGAATTTAGAATTTTTTTAGTTTTTTTTTTAATCTTTTTAAAGATATTCAACACATTTTTATATATTCTGACAATGCATTAACATAACCTAGAAAACTTTATGAAGATCAATGATAGACAATGTTTAAATTCATTATGTTATGGTCAATGAAATTTTTATTGTTCTAAAGATAAAACGTGTGTTACGGGAAAGAAGGGGTTTAGTAACGTACTAAAGTAAGCCACAAAGAATAACAAGACAATATTTACAATATTTAAAAAGTATATTGCAAATTTGCAACCCCTTACTAGGTATTATTTATACATTGTTTGTGAAAAATGATACAACTTATTTGTTTGTTGTTTTAATACGAGTGTTAAAAAAAGGAGGTTTTATGCTTTATTAGGGTAAAAAAGAATACCGATGCAAGAAAAAATTGTAAGATTTACATAAATTATTATATTATTATTCTTTATAAATTTTAAATTATTGCACTTTAGTAAGACCATCACCTCTATCGTAAATTATTATAGTTACACAGGTTAACAGGTATAACGCGACCACCAATCAAATTGCTTTGTCTATTCTTAGTTATTCGGATAGAACGATAGTTATATTTATTACCAGCTTTTTAATTTACACAATGGTATTTTAATTACAAATATTTGAAATATTGGTAATTGCGTAATTATATAAAATTTATCATTTATCATTTATTACCTGTTTATGATTTATTTATTATATATTTACGTGACCAGATTCATATCATGCGATTCCTCTAATCCAACCAACATTTATCAAACAAGTAAAAACAAATGGTGAGATGAAGTCTAAAAAATGTCTTATAATGTGTAGCAAATTTTTTTTTTTTTTTTGGCAAATGAAATTTCATTCCTTTAGTATTTTGCAATTAAAGATTAAGTTGCCGTTTATTGTGAATCCGTTGAAAATCATCCGATATAAACCGATTAAAACAATCAGATTCCTCTAACAGATTAAACGATAACAGATAAGGTATTCCTTATGTTTTATGCATAAAAACCCGATAAAATAAAAAATTATGATGTCATAGGGTTACGCCCAACTGCTCAGTATTACAAAAGGAGATTTTTTTTTTCAATTATTTCCCGACATAATTTCCCGAACAGAGGAATATAAGAAAATTCCCAATTTTTTTTATAATAAACCTGTTATTACCTGTTATTGTATTATATAATTTTTTTTTTTTTTTTGGTTTGATATGCGATGTTGAAAAACTCGTTTTTTTTGTAATGCATTAAACCTTATTCGAAATTACATATGTAATCCCCCTAAAAAAAAAATAAATAAATAAATATAGATAAACGATCAAATTCAGAAAAAAAAAAAATATTTTTTTTTTCTTTTCCCTCTTTATCATTAACTCTATTATTTTAAACATGTCTCAAGATAAGCGTCGATTAAGTGAAGAAGATATGAGAAGTGGAAGTCCTAGTAATACTAATTTAATAGACGAAAGTTTAAGGGATCCCGATAATCCTTCGAGATCAGTTAGTTTAATGGGTTCATCACCAACTAACGCGAATAACAACAATACAACAACTGGTCTACCGACAAAATTAGCGAGACGTAAATCATATAATGTATCAGAAGAAGACGATGATTATAACGATGATGATGGTAACAATAGAAGAATGGGGATAAGAAGACGACCATCATACAGAAGACGTAAAAGTAATAATAGCGAAAGGAATGAAAATGAAGATAACGATGATGCTGATGACGAACCTTTAGACGGAAGTGATCATGAATTCACTCTTAAGGAACGACAAGACGTAAGTATTCTAAATAATTACGGACAATGGCGTGATTATAAGATAATAATTTTCCCTTTATTATAGGCTATAAATACAATACATCCATTTGGATTACGGCTGTGGAAACCAGCATTGTATAAAAAATCGCGATCAGTTACAAGGGATGCAAATTCTGCACTTCATTCAACACCATCACCAGATTTAAATTTATATCCAGGAAACATTTTATGGGCATTAAGTTGTGGCTGGTGGTTAGCACTAATATCTTTTATAGTGTCAATTTTTCTCTCAGGTACACCAGGGGGAGGTCAATATGCAAGAGTATTAAGAGAATTAGGTTATTATATATTTTGGCCTTTTGGTAAATATGTTGAAAGGTGGGAAGTAGAAGATGAAGAATGGTTTGCAGCTGATGAAGATTTGAGAAGAAACCAAAGACAACAACAAGAACGAGTAGGAAATATGAATCATAATGATTTTTTTATTGCAAGAGAAACCATGATCGTTACTGATGTTGATAGTGTAACTACTGATGAAGAAGTTAATAACGAAGATAGACCTTTACTAGAACGTACTAGTGGCTATAAAAGTAATAGAAAGGGAAAGAAAGATTTTAATTTATTTAAAACAATAAAAGAACTTGGATTTGCTGATATTGTATTTTACTTTTGGTTCTTTCTCATAATTGGTATGTATTGAAGAATTTAAATTATATGTTTGTGAATAATTATTTATATTAATTGAGAATTTTTTTCTTGACTTTTTCTCTGTGTTGTTAATAGCTCCAGTATATTTATTTGTATCTGCTTTATGTTGGTTGTGTGTTTTTTCAATTCCGATGGCAAAATTGACATTTTTATTAGTTAGACATTTGCGTAAACATCCATTATCACTACATTTTAAACCCGGTTCCTCATTATCATTACTCACAAACCAACGTTCTCTGATATTATTATGTACATATAAAGCTTTTGGAAAGAAATATTATAAATATACATATGATGGAATTAATATAATTTTTATAAATTTAATGGGATTTGTATTCTTTGTTATAATAGATTATTTTCTTTTACCTCGGGGGAAATATTTTATTACATCACCAGGGTTTATATTTACTTTATCATTAGCATCAGTTATACCTTTAAGTTATTTTATTGGTATGGCTGTAGCTTCTATTTCGGCTCAATCTTCAGCAGGATTAGGTGCAGTTATTAATGCTACTTTTGGTAGTATTATCGAAGTTATTTTATATGCTCTTGCTTTGACTGAAGGCAAAGGCAAAGTAGCTGAAGGGAGCATTATTGGTAGTTTAATGGCTGGCGTATTATTGATGCCTGGTATTAGTATGATTAGTGGTGGATTTAAACGTAAAGAACAAAGATTTAATGCTAAATCTGCAGGTAAGATTATTTTGATCACCTTGAAAATTTTCACTTAATTATTAATTGGCATTGTTATTTTATTAGGAGTTACATCCACTATGCTTATTATGGCTATTATTGGTACACTCACTCCAACACTATTCTATCAAACTTATGCTCCTGTATGTAGCAAATTATTTTTTTAATTTTTTTTTTTTTTTTTTTTTTTTAAAAAAAAAAAATTTTTTTTTTTTTTTTTTTTTTTTTTTTTTNAAATTTAATTAAAACATTTTTTTTTTTTTTTTTTTTCTTAATAGAAGTTTTTTTTTTACTTTGTTAAAGTTTACTTTTTCTCATGTCCGTTAAATGATAATTGATATATTTTTTTTTTTTTTTTTTTTTAAAGGAAGATTTTTAAAAAAAATTTTTTTTTTTTTAATAAAAGTTTTTTTTTTTTTTTTTTAAATTTTTTTTTTTTTTTTTTTTGTTTAATTATAATTTATTTTTTTTTTTTTTTTTTTTTTTTTGAAAGGAAGATTTTCAATAAAAATTTCCTTATTTTAATATTTTAAACAACAAATGGAATATTTAAAATTTCAAAGTAAACTGTAACACAATTATAAACCGATTTATAAATTAAAGAAAAATAAAACTGCACGTATGTTATTTAGTAGGGGGAATATCATGTGATATGATACACGTTTCATAAAAAGAATTCGCCTTTTGGCTGATTTTTAATATTTCGTTCGAGATTCGAAACAAGAGGCAATTTTTTTTTTTTTTTTTTTGATCAAATGATAAAATGTCACAAAGGAAAAGTGTATTTGAATGAAGGATCATCATTATCATTTGATTTATTATTTTTTTTCTTTCTTTACTTTCTTATTATGAGAATGTTTATTATTTATTATTATGAGATGATTTCTTTCTTATAATGAGAATGTCTTATTATGAGAATCTTTTTATTATGAGAATGTCTTATTATAAGAATATTATTTTTAAAACTTTATCCTTGTGACTTTTAGAAAAGAAAAATTCAATAATTAAAAATTTCACAAAGATTTTTCCTTTTTTTTAATTGTTTATCCGAAAAAAAAAAAAAAAATTTTTTTTTTCTTGAATGACTCAAAATGATTTACCTTTTTCTAACCAACAATCGATTCTAAAAACAACCATACTAATTAAGAATATACAAACAAAAAAAAATACCTGTGCCAAGCCTTATACCTTATGGGTCAGTATTCCTTGGCACAAGAAAAAAAAATTTTTTTTTTTTATTACAAATCTTTTGAAAGAACAAAAAAAAAAAAATATATATAATGATATTTTGTGATACAATAAAGGAAATGTAGGTGTTATTTTTTTTTTGAGAATAAAAGAAAAAAAAAAGTTTTTTTTTTTTTTTTTTTTTTTTTTTTTAAAATTATTTTTTTTTTTTTTTTTTTTTTTTTTTTTTTTTTTTTATTATTATATCCCTAAAAATTATTAAAAAAAAAATTTCTTTTCTTTTTTTTTTTTAGAAGAAAATCTTGCTTTAAAGAAACTCTTATAATTCTATTTTTTTTCTTGGGGTTTTTTTTTTTTTTTTTTTTTTTTTTTAAAAAATTTTAAAAAATTTTTTTTTTTTTTTTTTTTTTTTTTTTTTTTTTTTAAAAAAAAAGAAATTTATATTGTTTCATTCTGGATCACTTTTCTCTGGAAAAATAGTATAAGATGACATGCGTTCCATGTAAAGGGCACACTGAATTAACAGCAGAATGTCAAGTTTGTTCTCATGATCAAGTAGATCCAACATCTACTTTGTTATACAAAGAACATGTAAAACCGCTTATGTTCTTTTGCGCTTTTATTCTATTACTTGTAAGTAATACATCTATTTATTTATTTAAAAAAGGCCTATTTATTAAATAAAATTGTTAATTACTCCTCTTTATTCACCAGTCATATCTTATCGGATTATGGTTTACGTTGAGAACACACGCATCATTAGTATGGCAAACTAGTCATCATCTTCATACACCTCATACATACGTATACAACACAAATCCGCATTCCGCTCCAATAAAGAAATTTGGTTCACAGATTCAACAATTAATTCCTCCACAAATAAATCAGCAAATATTAACTAATACATATAGTACACAAACTTCTACGCTACCACAAAGACCAATGTCAGCTCCTAGTACAAGTTTAAATACACCTGAGCATAATAATATACATGACTTGGCTCATTTAACCGCAACATTATCCTCACAAAATCAACCTTCTCATATACAAATTAGATTTGCTCATGAACCAGAAGAAGAAGAACCTGGTGGTCATGATTCTCCTAATTGGAGTAAAACTAAAAGCGGAATAGTATTATTAGCTTGTACTGCTTTATATTCTATTATAGCCGAAATGTTAGTACAAAATGTTGAAGTTGTATTGGATAACTTTGTTATTACCGAAAAATTATTGGGATTAACCTTATTCGCTTTAGTACCTAATGTAACTGAATTTGTTAATGCTATGTCTTTTGCTTTATATGGCAATATTGCTCTAAGCATGGAAATTGGTTCTGCTTATGCTTTACAAGTTTGTCTTTTACAAATTCCTGCTATGGTTGCCTTTTCTGCTTGGTATAATGCTGGTAAACAAGATGGAGATGAAACTTTAAATACTACTTTCACGTAAGTAATCTTCTATGTAATAAGCCGGTTTTTTAAGAACGCTTGATTAATGAAAATTTAAATCAATTTTTTATAGGTTGGTTTTCCCTAGATGGGACGTATTTTCAGTAATATTTCCAGTATTTTTATTGACTTATACTTACATTGAAGGAAAATCCAATTATTTTAAAGGATCAATTTTAATTCTTTCTTATTTGGTTTTAATGGCTGGCTTTTTTTCTTCTCCTGAAGATGCTGATAGTCATTATTAAAAAATGAAAACAATGTGATTATCATTTTTTATTGACATTCACAATAAAATAATATTGTTTTTAATTGTAATTCAATTTTTCTTTATTTTATTTTTGGTTATATAAGAATTATATTAAATTTGCATTGAACTAATATAAAATACCTATTACTTGGTTTATTAATATAATATTATAATTATTTGATTTGTAAATATTCTATTTAACATTAAAAAAAATAATTTATTTTTAATTATAGTAATTATATTATATTTGCAAGTAATAAATAAAATCATCTTTATATTTAAGTTATTCAGCAAGATTAAAATCATATTTAAATTATACTTAATAATATAATTAATTATATTAAATATATATTATAAAAGAAAATTTCTTAATTATACTAGATGTTTATATATTTATTATGTAATTTTATTAAAAAGTTATGTAAAAAAAAATTTTTAATAAATATAATCTTAAAAGAAATATGCAATATATGTATTTTTGTCTGTTCTATAAGTTTATTTAAAACATTAAAATTAACTTTAAATGTCAATTTTAATTTATTTAACAATTTCTTTTTTTTTTCCTATTTTTTTGTTAAATCTAATTCTATTTAACATTAAATAATTAGTATATAATATTTACTTTTTTGAAAACTTATGTTTAAACATCTCATAAATCATTATTATAAATTATTAAATTACAACTTTTACTCAAAATTATATAATTTATAATTAGATATATAGTTAACTCTCTCTAAGTGCACTCCCTTTAAAACCAGACATGAACATACACTTATAGAGGATGTGCACTTATATAATTTTATAAAATTTATGTGATATATAAAAAAATTATACTTTATTATTGTTTATTTATTATTATATTATATGTCATTTTAATATCACAATGAGGACCCTTAATTTCCTCTTTCATCAACATAAAGAGTTGCCACATCGAATCAGTTCTCATAAACGAACGAACAATAAAACGAGCAAATAAAAACACGGTAACAAAATTATGACAATGACAAAATTATAACAACAACAATAACAAAAATTACAACAATAACAATAACAACATTTTGACAATGACAAAATTCATAACAACATTCTTGGTTCACTTAAAATAAATAGCATTAGTAATACAAAACATTAAATGATATAAAATTTTACTTCTCTGAATTTCCAAAATTTCATCTTTTACTAATATTTGCAAACTTCGATATCTTTTGCTATGAAGTATTTTATATTTATTTCAACTTTAAATTAAATTGTTCTCATTATGAAAGTTTATATTTTATTCTCCTTAAAATTTAGAATTTAATAAAATAATAAAATAAAATATTTCACAAAAATTTAGGGCAAACCATATTACTTTTTAGACGATTTCTATTTGTACACTATGTGTTTGAACACAATTTCCAAAAAAATAAATTTTTATGCTGATCATTTAATGTTAAAATTTAACGAAAAAAAAAGTAAAAAAAAAATTGTTAAATAACTCAAAAATAACATTCAAAACCATCTATGACATACTAAGTAAACTTGCAAAACTGACCAAAATACATCTAATATATATTTCTTTTAAAGATTTATTTATTAGATTTTTTTTTTACAAAATTTTTTATCGAATCACATAGAGCTCCGAACAGGTTAGCCAAATTCAGGTAACCTGACCTGATCTGACCTGAAATTCAGGTCAGGTATGAGATTTTTGAAAAAAATTCAGGTCAGGTATGAAGATTGACCTGACCTGATTGACCTGTTGGCCTGAAACTATTGATTCTACTATGTAATAAAAGTGAGTTGCAGTATTGCGATTCACTTTTTTATATTAATTCTATATAATAAAAGTGAGTTGCGATATTGCGATTCGCTTTTTTATATTAATTCTATATAAAAAAAATGAATTGCAAGATTGCGATTCACTTTTTTATATTGATTCT